>JAJEJO010000455.1:759138-771116 GCA_020662805.1 Glaucomys volans | reverse complement strand
AAAAAAAAAAAAAGAATATTATAGCATTTCAAGTTTCTATAAAATTTTCACAATTATAATTTTAATCACAACACAATATTTTATTGTAAGAAATCAAATCTACCATTTCTCACTGGAAATTTTAATTCTTTCTAAATAATTATTGGGCTTATTCTTTGCTAGTTTTTGAGTAAGTCTTCATTTGAATGTAGACATTCTTTTCTACTATCTATATTTAACTCTTTTAAATATGCTTTGGTGTTTAAATAGTCACCATAAATCTTAGTTCATATGAGATGTATATATTTCCACTTAAAATGCAACGGGATTTACTAAATCATGCCAAAGAATCTGTGATTTGATTCTTGGGGATTTGGTTACTATTGCTAATGGTATTTTGGTTTTTGGAGGCTGTACTCCTGGACTGTCTGAGGAAAGTGATTCAGTGCTAATATCTGAATTCTTTCCTTATTGGTGCTTTGTTTAAACTTTATTATGCCAAAGGTGACACATGTTTGAATCAAACAATACAGAAATGCTTAGCCAAACTTAATAACCTGCCTGTACTCCTGCTCAGGGTCCCCAGGATAACTAGCACTAGCAGTTTGCTGCAAAGCCTCCAGAGTTTCTGGCTGTTTCATTTAAAATGTATGCATATTGCCAGGCGTGGTGGCGCACGCCTGTAATCTCAGCACTTGGGAGGCTGAGGCAGGAGGATCATGAGTTCAAAGCCAGCCTCAGCAACTTAGCAAGGCCCTAAGCAACTCAGTGAGACTCTGTCTCTAAATAAAATACAAAATAGGGCTGGGGATGTGGCTCAGTGGTGGAGTGCCCCTGGGTTCAATCCCCAGTACCAAAAAAACAGAACAAAACCAAAAAAAACAAAAACAAAATAAAATCTATACATATGCTGGTGGTACACGCCTGTACCCAGCCGCTCAGGAGGCTGAAGCAGGAGGATCTTGAGTTCAAAGCCAAGCCTCAGCAACTTAGACTCTGAATCAAAATAAAAAATATAAAAAGGATTGAGAATGTGGCTCAATGGTTAAGCACCCCTGGGTTCAATCTCCAGTACCAAATAAATTTTTAAAAAAGCATATATCAACACCTGAGGAGTTTTTAGATGGTTATTATATCACATACACTACTCTACAGTGTCTTTTTCATTTAATAATATGTCATGGACATCTCCAAAGCCACAATGCACATAACATTCTTTTTAATAGCCATGTAATAGCACATGGTGAGGGTGTATCATAATTTGTTTAAAGGAAGATATTTTGCCTTTATAAATAATGTCATAATAAAATTTCTTAAACATGTACTCTTTTTTTAAATATATATATATTTTTAGATGTTGATAGACCTTTATTTTATTCATTTATTTATATATGTGGGTGCTGAGAATCGAACCCAATGCCTCACCCATGCTAGGCAAGCACTCCACCACTGAGCCACAACCCCAGCCCAAACAGGTACTCTTACATATATAGTTTATTTCTGTAGGATTCATTCTTCTAAGTGGACTCCTTAAGGCACATAGATACTGAAATTTTTGGCCACTGTTAACAGATTAATTTTGTAAAAAGCTGTAGCAACAGGTATTTTTGTCAGTTATTCATTTGATTGTCAATTTCAGCCCCACCCTCAATATTAGTTCCTGGGGCTCTTAGCTGACAATCCAAAGTTGAAATATTGTCTTGCTTAATTTACATTTCCATGCTACCAATGGGTTATGCACATTTTCCAGTGTTTCTTGATGATCCTTGTTTCGTCTTCCATGAACAGCCCATTCTTGCCCTGGGTTGTCTGTCTTTTTCTTAAGGACTGATAGGAGGAATCTGGACGTGAAGGAAAATGACACATGACCTGTGAGGTGATGCAGTTATTTTGCTCCAAAATACCATTTGCTTTTCAATTGCATTTATGACATCTTTCCTCACTGAACTTTTCAAAAATGTTATTGTTTGAGGGCTTATTTCAGGTAGAAAGTCAGTTTACCAACTTCATTGATTCAATTAATTATGCATTACCCTGAGTTGAAATGCCAGCTTGGTTATGTATTAAGTTACCCTACATCTTTATATTTGTCCCTGTCCTCTCTATTTTACTGCAGTGCTGTATTAACATCGCTACTATGATATATCAGGGTAGAATGTTCTACATTGGAGAAAATAAATAATTAAAATAATTGTGTTACATTGTTGACTATGAATATACCATTCTTAAATTCTTTCAATATTACCCCATAGATATTAAAATATAAAATGTTTTAGGCTAATGTACAGTAATGCCACTTTATCACAGTGTATTTGTAAATTCAATATGTAATAAATCTGTAATAACCGTAAGAAATTTTAATATGGAGCAAGGCAAGATGGTTCCCATCCCCTGCCTATGTGTCCATGTGCACACATGCTCATACACATCTTCTTCTGAAATTACTGACTTCTCTCAGATTATTGATATGTTATCTAAGCTTTATGTTCATTTTGATTGGTTTTAAACATTGAAACTGTTACTCATTTTGCAAGAAATTTTTCCATTAGTTTAGAAGTGATTTGCATTTTTAACATTAATATTTCCCACAGTCTGAAAATTGTTCTCTATCACCTGAGATTTTGTTTTATATCCATCAATAAAATATTTAGTTTTTCAAATCAAGGTCCTATGCCTATTTGGGGGTATGAATTTTTTGCTCGTTTGCTGGTTTTTTTGTTTTTTGTTTTTTGGGGGTTTTTTGTAATTTGGATTGAATCCAGGGATGCTTTACCACTGAGCTACATCCCCCACCCTATTTTATTTTTATTTTGAGACAGGGTCTCTCTAAATTGCCCAAGTTGACCTCCAACTTGATTCTCCTGTCTCAGTCCCTGAGTTGCTGGGATTACAGGTGTGTCCCACTGTGCCTGACTGTTTGCTTGCTTTTGGTTTGGCCAATATGAATGGAATAATTTTTCTCATTTCTACTTTTAACTTATTATTGCTGTTAGAAAATAAAATAATTGTGGCTTTTTGTATATTTACTTTTAACTTATTATTGCTGTTAGAAAATAAAATGATTGTGACTTTTTGTTTATTTATCTTGTACTTAATCACATTGACAGTTATTATTTTCAGAAAATATTTACTAGACTCTTGGCTTTTCTGAATATGCAATAATATTAAGAAAAAATAAGAGATTTTGGCATCTTCTCAATTTTTTTCTTTTTTTTTTTCAGTACTGGGGATTGAATCCAGGGCCTTGCACAGGCTAGGCAAATTCTCTACGAATGAGCTACATCCCAGCCCTTTTAAGAATTTTGTTTTGAGACAGGTTCTTGCTAAGGTGTCAGGCTGGCTTTGAACTTGGAATCTCCCTGCCTCAGCTTTTGGAGTAGCTGGAAGTAGTAGCTGGAGTAGCTGGAAGTAGTTTGGAGTAGTTGGAATCTTCCCCAAGTCTTGTAATGACCATTAGCTTATTGTTTCAGGTAAAACTGAAAATTATGTTTGTAGGTACAGTTCTTGATCCTGATTTTAATGGAAATTGGTTCAGTATATTATCGTTTAATGCATTTGTCATGGGATTCTTACAAAGTCCTCTAGCACATTTCCTTCTATTCTGTGTTACTAGTGAGTCTTTGTTGAAAATGGTCGAATATTGATAGGCATTCTTTTCTCTTTTAAGTGTGTTGCTTAATAAACTAATTTGATCAATATATTAAAGTCGAATACTACTTATGAAATAAGGATATTTAAGCTTTTAGAAATCATAATTTTCATTTCAATGAAATGAAAGGTTAAGATTGTTCTTTTGTATTTATTCTCAAATATCAAATAAGTCATAGTTTCAAAAATCACATCTTATAAAAAGTCATATGCTGGAGAGAAATTAAAGGGTACTATACTTACAAAATAAGTTGTTTAGATAGACTTTGGATCTCTCTTCTATTTGTGTTTGAAAATCTAATAGAAAAAAAAATCCTTATTTTGTTTTCTACTTGAGAAATGTTTCAGTTGGACCTACGTGAAAGTCATGAAGTTTCTTAATTTGCCTGAAATCTACATTGTAACTTGTAGATTTAAGAAAGACTAAGTGTGTCCAGGATGGGAAGTTTCCTTTTTTTCTCAACATATAAGAGGAATAGATTGCAGGGGCCATAATAAACAGGCTGATGAGAAGGGCTGATAGAGCTTATAAGAAATTTGCTTTTGCTTGAAAATAAAACTACATTACAATGGCTGTCAGTTTTGAATTTTCACATTTCATCATAAGTCTAGCCCTTTTTTAACAAGTATTCAATCAAGTTCAGGCAATTTGCATCTTTCCAGCACATTCACCTCTGTTCACGTCATTGATTCACAGAAAGCAGATGCCACAAATATGCAGTCATGTGTGAGAAACGGTCCTGCCTCTCTTTGTACTTCACTGTCTCTATTTCTGGTCATGCATCAGCCCAACTATGATGGAAATATTTTCTGTAGCAGATTTATTTTGGAATGTGAAAAGGAAAAAGTATGTCCAGGAAATTATGTTGAAAATATAGCACACAGTCTAAGATATTATTAGCCTCAAGTATAAAAATAAGACGAAGGTGTCTCTTGGCTTCCCCCTACTGCTTCTTACGCACAGGTCAAAACCTGAGCTGCATTCAGTAAACTGAGTAGCGTGGCAGCTGAGTAACATGGTTAAAAGAGATAAGTTTATAAAGATTAGGCAACATCTGATTTTGTTCTTCTTGATGTAGACTGCAAGAATGAGCTTAGGCAGAGATGATGGAAAAGACTGTCTTGGTGAGGTTCTAGAGTATCAGGAAGAGCTGGACACTGAGTCTTGCTCAAGGTACTGAGAAATGCCTGAATTTCCATGGGTAGAGTTTCATTTCTTTTGCATAGTTTCTTACTGTGGTTACTAAGGTTACTAAGGTTACAGTACCACTCTGAGATGCCAAGGGAAGAAATGGTATGCATCCCAGGAAAAAGCACATAAACCATCAACCCACTGTGTTTCACACCATTTGCAATAAAGGAAATTCATTTTCCTACTTAAATAGCATATAAAAATGACATTTATGCCATACTTTACTCCCATCTTTTAAAAGTAGAAATTAAATTGGCCATTCTTCAGTTATCAAGAATACAAGTAACAATAAATATTGGCAAGGATGTGGCAGGGAAAGGTGCATTCGTACATTGCCGGTGGGACTGCAAATTGGTGCAACAACTCTGTATGGGGTACATGTACACAATGGAATATTATTCAGCTATAAAGGAGAATGAAATTATGGCATTTGCTGATAGATGGATGGAACTGGAGACTATCATGCTAAGAGAAATATGCCAGCACCAGAACACCAAAGCCTGAATATTCTTTCTGATATGTGAATGCTGATTCACAATAGGGAGTGGGGGAGGGAGAAAGGGAGATTCGCCAGATTGGACAGGGTGGAGTAAGGGGAAGGAATGAGGGATGGGAATGGGAAAGATGGTAGAATGGACATAACTTTCCTATGTTCATATATGAATACATGACCAGTGTAACTCCACATCATGTACAACCACAAAAATGGAAAGTTACACTCCATGTATATATGATATGTCAAAATACATCCTACTGCATGTATACTAAAAAGAACAAAAAAAAACTTAAAAATTAATGGCCATTCTTGAAAAATATGCAAAATTATAGCATAGGTATCCAAAAAATACACAAAACTGTACAAACAAATAAAAGGTACACTCTCATCTGTTCACAGTGAATTTAACAGAAAACTGGTGTTGCTGTTGCTTAGCTTGACGAGAGGACGGAATTGTGGAATGCTGTTTGATCAAATAAACGCAAATGTCCTCTGCCTGTCAATGGATGTCATCTTTTGTTTTGACTGACACGTGAAGTTCACTCTCCTTTGCAAACAGTTCACAAAAGAGTCATGGAATCAGAGCTCCCACAGCACACTCTGTGAGACAAGAGTCTGCCCAGATTTCTCCAAGACTCTTTTGGGTGAAGCCAAGTAGCATCGATTTCTTTGTGAGGTCATTTTTGGCAGAGTCTGCAGACTTGATGTCAGCAAGATTAGGATCGTGAACACACATTTAATTTCAAGATCACTGGAGCAGAAATAGCCATCAAAAGAGTTCTGCAGGGTTCCAGGTGTCTACAGATTTTTACTTGTAAAACTTTTGGAAAAAAATTTACTCTCCATTTCAGCATAAAGAAACATTTTTTTTTATTATTTTTTTTTTTTTAGCTTTGAAAAGTTAAATGACTGTCTCCTCCCTTCCCTTTCCAGAGAAGCAGTTTAGTCGGAAGGGTTCATAGTGGCTCTGAAGCCTTTCTAATAACAGGTGAGACTTTGAACAGAAAGAATCACTCCATTCAGTTGATCAAAATATCCACAAATAAATAAATCAGTGAAAAAACTCACCACATCCCAGTTCTAAGCAATGTCCCTTCTCCGTCCCTGTTTTCTTGGGGTGTGGGTGTGTGTCTGAGGATCATTCAAATGCCCAAGGCTTGTCTTCTAAAAGGCCAATTCACTTCTGTCTATAAAAAATACTTTATCTTCTACTACCCTCTCTTAAATGAAAGAAAAAAAGTCTTGAAATAATGGTGATTTGAGGTCCTGAGTCTGATGAAGTCAATGTCGTTCGTGGAAATGGGTGTGATTCAATGCAGCAAAGTTGGTGACTGTCTTTGCCATCAATGTTTTCTCATCTAAAGCTACAAAACACATATATTGCTTCTCCAAAGCTGCAAGTGTAGATGTCTGTCAAGCATCATGGGCTCCATCCCTCATGGAGCATTCAGATTCTTTTTCTAGAGGAAGGTTTACTCTGGGAACTCCACTCTGAGGTTACCAGTGGTCTTGCATGTCCAAAGGGGTGCTACAAAGCAAGGAGTCTTTCAATGGTGTCAGTGCAAGAAATCAAACCCCAAATGTACTGATATGTCATACTAACAATGACACATCAGTGACAATCCCTCTGTTATCTTTTAAACAATATTAAAAGAAATGGCCTAGACTCTGGAGGGGTGGCACCCTTCCATTAAGGGTGGGAACATGGTCCTGTAGGATATCCTACATTTTGCATTTTTCTACCTGTTTCAGTGGGGGTCTTGTTTAACCTCTTTTCTTCCTGGCATATCCTATAAACTTGAAGTGATGTGCAATTGATTTAATAAGATTCAAGTTAAATCTTTTGTATAAAAACAGATGATGCCATGACCTTGCTGGACAACAGCAGGAAGCACTTAAGGTCATGGGTCCTACTGTTACTGATATTAAATTTGATCAGTTGGATACCATGGTGGCAGTCAGATCTTTCTTTTGGAAAGATCCCTTTTTCCATGTTCAATTTGCAATTAATCTGTGGGGTAATCAATCCATCAAGATTAATACTTTGGTACCATGCAAACATCCTATCAACTTTTATTAGCCTCTTGACATGTAATTACCATGTAATAAACTGAACATGTTTAAAGTGTACAATTTGGTGAGTTTTGAACAGTGTATAGACCTCTGAAATCATCACACAATAAAGGCCATGAACACAATCGTGACTTACCTTCAAAAGGTTTCCTCTTAACCTTTCTCCCCTTGCTCTTCCCAAGGCAATCAAGGATCTGTTCTCTATCACTGTAGATAAGTTCATATTTTCTAGAATTTTATATAAATGACCCACAGTATGTACTCTTTTTTGGTCTAGCCTCTTTTATTTAGTATAATTATTCCGAGATATATCCAATTTGTTGAGTATATCTACAGTTTCTTCCATTTTATTGCTGAAAAGTTTCCATTGTACGGATATTATAATATTTATCCATTCACATGTTGAATGTTGGAACATTTTTTGGTATGGGTTATTAGAATACAGCTGTTGTGAATATTTATGTACAAGTTTTTTGTTTGTTTGTTTTTTGGTTTTTTTTGTGTGTGTGTGGTGCTGGGAATTGAACCCAGGGCCTTGTGCTTGCAAGGCAAGCACTCTACCAACTGAGCTATATCCCCAGCCCATGTACAAGTTTTTGTATAGATATGTGATTTCATTTCTCCTGGGCAAATACCTAACTGGATTACATGTGGAATATATGATGTTTTGTGCAGTACTAAGGATTGAACCCAGGGCTCATGTATGCTGGTCAAGCATTCTACCACTGAGCTACATGCCCAGTCCTGACCAAATTTTAAGAAAGTACCAAACTAATGTACAAAGTGGTTGTGCCATTTGACATCTTCCCAGCCATGTAAAAGAATTCCAGTTCTGTCACATCCTTGTTAACACGAGTTGTTGCTGATCTTCTTAAATTTTTGCCATTCTAATCCGAATGAAGTAGAATCCTTGCAATTTTAATTTGCGTCTTTCAAATGACTAATGATATTGAGAACTGAGAATTTTTCATGTAGTTTTTTGCTATCTGTGTATCTTCTGTTGTAAAATTGTCTATTCGATTTTTTACCCCTACTTTTTTTGTTGTTGGTGGTGCTGGGATGAAGCACAGGGCCTCACACAAACTGAGGGGAGGGTGTTTTTTTTTTCTTGTTACTGAACTTTGAGAGTTCTTTATACATTCTGGGCATAGGATCTTTATCCCAAGTGTGAGTCATAGGTATCTTTCTCCAGCGTGTGGCTTGACTTTTAACTTTCTTCATGATGTCCTTCAGTGAGCAAAAGCTCTTAATTTTTATCATATGCAATTTATAATTTTTAATTTAATTGATCATGCTTTTGCTATCAGATCTTTGCCTTATCCAAGGTCATGAAGTTTTTCTCTTTCTCTTCACTAGTGGTTTCACAGTTTGGGTTTTACATTCCAATCTGTGATCTTTTTGAGTTAATTTTGGGATGTAATTACAGGCAAGCATCATGACTCATTTTGTACCTGTGTTTATCAAATTG
Source organism: Glaucomys volans (assembly GCA_020662805.1). NCBI lineage: Eukaryota > Metazoa > Chordata > Mammalia > Rodentia > Sciuridae > Glaucomys > Glaucomys volans. The sequence continues at coordinate 762,260 of JAJEJO010000455.1, read as the reverse complement.
TTCCAGCATCATCTATTGAAAAGATGATTCTTTCTCAACTGAATTGTTTTTGCATCTTCATTGAAAAATTTGACCTTATGTGTGAAGGTCTATTTCTGAACTCTGTTCTGTTGATTTGTTCATCTATTTTGACATTAATGTCACGACTTCGATTACCACAGATTTAAAATAAACAGCTTGCTGGGATTTTAACTGAGATAATATTGAATCTCTACATAAATTTTGGGAGAATCAACATTTTAACAGTATTGTGTCTACAGATCTGGGAATACTGTACAATCATCCTACAGGGGACAGGATTCAAGACCCCTGGGGCAACAAAATCCATGGACACTCAAGTCCCTTCTATAAAACAGCATAGTATTTGCATACAATTGACAGACACCCTCCTTTATATATTAAAACATGTCTCACCCACTTATGATATCTAATAAGATGTAAATTCTATATAAATAGTTGGAATTAGCTTAGGTGTCCATCCACAGATGAATGAATAAAGAAAATATCGAAGTATTGTTCAATAATTTGATAATGAAAAAATGAACAATACAACAAATGAACAAAAACAGTGAAGTACTATTCAGCCATTAGAATGAAATCATGTTATTTGCAGGAAAAATGGATAGAACTAGACATCATAACACTAAGCAAAATGAGTCAGACTCAGAAAGACAAGTTTGCTTGTTTTCCCTTATATTTGAAATCTAGAGGGAAAAAAATAACATGAAAGTAACAGGGAGACTGTTAGAGAAGACAAAGGGGATGGGTAGAGGGGGAGAGGAGGGTAATGGGGGATGGATATGATTGAAGTATGTTGTTTGCACATGTGGATATGCCGCAATGAAACCCATTATTCTCTATAATTAAAACACACTAATGAGGAAAAAGACTCCATCTAAGCCTGGGGCAGGAAGAAATTCTCTGACTGGGCTTGAACAGCCATGTTGTGGAGAAGGTCGAATAGCAAGGAGCTGTGGGTAATCTCGAGAAGCTGTGAACATTCCCGGCTGGCAACCAGGAAGGAACCCTGGGTTATAGTTTGGATTTGAGGCATCCCCCAAAAGCTTCTGTGTTAATGTAGAAATATTTAGAGGTGAAGTGATTACATTTTGAGAGCTGTAACCTGATTGGTCCATCCTAATTTGAATGAATGGACTGGGTGGTAAGTGTAGGCAGGTGGGATGTGATGGAGGAGGTGGGTGCTTGGGCCATGCCCTGAAAGGGAGTGGCTCCTTCTGCCCTTCTCTCTCTCTCTTTCCTGGCTGCCAAGAGAGGAGCAGCTTTCCTTTTCCATTCTCTTCCCCCATGATGTTCTGCCTCACCTTTGGCCCAGAGCAATGGACTTGGCCAATGATGGACTGAACCTCAGGAACCCTGAGCCAAAGTCAACCTTTCTTCCTCTAAGTTGTTGTTGGTTATTTCATCACAGTGATGAAAAGCTGATTAACACACCCAGGATCTCAGTCCTGCAGGGCAAGAAATGAATCCTGCCAACACCCAGGGAGATTGGAAGAGACCCCAGAGCCTCTGATGTGATCACAGCTCTGGATGCCGCCTTGATTCTAGTCTGGGCAGCCCTGCAGGAAAAGACTCAGAAATGTTGGATCTGGACTTCTGCTCCATGGAAACTGTGACATAACAAAGGTTTGCTATTTTTAAACTGCTCTAAAATTTGGGGGTGAAATGATACTTTAATAGTATACTATCATGCTTTTTTTCATTATGAGTTTTAAAATCAAAGAAAAAAATTTGGAGATGAACAAGAACCTTTTAAAAGCTCCCTGGGGACCCTTGAGAAGTGTCTGGATTTCTTCTTGTTAGGAATTCATTTTAAGTTAGGGCGCTTCTCGCCTGGCTGTACTTTTTTTACCTAGGAAATTTTTTTAAAAAACATTGATACCAAGGTCCTCCCTCAAGATGAATTAAATCATAATTTTTAGGGATATATATCAGCATTGTTTTCATTTTTAATTTTGTTTTCTTCAATCTTTCCAGTTGATCTTAATGTGCTGATCATACATTGGGATCTCTCTTGGGATCTTAGCGATATTCAAAAATGCAAGCATTTTTGAAAATAATAATACCTGAATAGGCGACGTTTCTTTTTATGCCTCATTGATTCTAAAGAGAAGGGAAATATCCAGGTCTATTTGGTGTCTGGACAATTGCTGGGAAGAGCAGAAGAAAAGAAAAAGATAGGCAATTGTGCAAGATAAACGGCTTTTTTGCTTGGCTCAGTGCCAATGATCAAGGCCTCTAAGTTGTTTACTAAAGAAGCAATTAAGCCTCATCAATAAATATTTATTTGAGCTGTTGGCAGTTTGGCAGAGCTAATTCACCATTGGGATAATTCAGCATCGATGTCCCTTATTCCTATCATTATGTCCCTAAATTGGCCAACTGCCACCACTACTGTTTCAAAATTACTTAGAACTAGAATTTAAGGCAATTACCACACCATTCTTTTATTCTGTCACACAAAATAATTTTCCAAATTAATCATATCACTGAGTTTCTCTCTAGAGCTAATGGTCTGAAACCTGAAACCAGGGAACTGCTGGTGTGGTGAGAAATAGTTTTCTTACTTAATTTGTCAAACTTCCAACTGCTCTTCTATTCTCTGAGCAAAGTTGCATCCCAATCTGTTTCAGAATGCCATTATCATCAATTGAATATATTGTGTCTCTGAGCCAGTTGACTAAGGAAGGCATTCTAGAAGACTTTGCCCTCTATCTTAATTTGTTTGAGCTTCTAAAACAAAATATAGACAGGGTGGCTTATAAACAACAAAAATTTATTTCTCAGAGTTCTGGAGGCTGGGAAGCTCCAGATTAAGGCACCAGCTGACCCAGTGCTCAGTTCAGGGCCTCTTGTTGTGTGTTTTCATGGTGAAAGGGGCTCTTTACTCCCTTATGAGGGCACAAATTGCATGCCTGGGGGCCCCACCCTCATGACCTAATACCGCCCCACCTGTAAGGCTTAGACTTCAGCATGTGAGTTTTATAGTGACACAACATGCAATCTATAACCTCCTCCTAGGGTTTTTTTTTTTTTTTGGTACTAGGGATTGAACCAGGGGCACTCCACCAGTGAGCCACATCCCCAGCCCTATTTTGTATTTT
>JAJEJO010000455.1:745111-759038 GCA_020662805.1 Glaucomys volans | reverse complement strand
TGTTGTTAATGAATCTCAAAATAGAGTATTTTCATACATAACTGCAATGCATGGTCACACATAATACAGCTAATGATGATTCCTAATTCCATCTAACGCTAAGGCCATAATCAAATTTCTCCTCTTTACTAAAAAAAGAGAAATATTTGTTTATACATATCAAGATCCAAACAAGATCCACTCATTGTATTTGGCTTTTAATAACCTTATCCCTGCCTTAACCTTTAATCTGAAATATTCTCTTCTTTCTTCTGTTTGTTTCTGGTTCACCAAGTTGCTGAAGAAACATACTCAAATGTCCTGTAAAACGGCCCACATGGTGGATTTTGCTGAAAACATATTTTGTTTGTTTGTTTGTTTGTTTTTGCGGTGCTGGGGATTGAACCCATGGCTCTGTGCTTGAGAGGCAAGCTCTCTACCAACTGAGCTACATTCCCAGTCCTGAAAGCATATGTTCTTAAAAAGAAAAACATGGATCCAACCTAGGTGCCCTTCGACAAATGAATGAATAAAGAAAATGTGTTATATATACACAATGGAGTATTACTTAGCCATAAAGAAGGATGACTTTAAAACATTTGCCAGTTAATGGATGGATCTGGAGACTATCGTGCAAAGGGAAATAAGTCAATCCCAAAAAACCAAAGGTCAAATGTGTTCAGTGATATGTAGATGCTAACCCACAATAAATGGGGACAGGGAAGAACAGAAGTTCAATGGATTAGACAAGGGAAAGGAAGGGGATAGGAAAGACAATGGAATGAATCTGACATAAGTTTCCTGTGTATGTATATGAATACACTACAGTGAGTCCCGCCATTGTATACCTCCACAAGAATGGGGCTGTGATTAAAATAAGATGTATTCCATGCTTGTGTAATTATATCAAAAAGAACCAATAGCCGGGCGTGGTGGCACACGCCTGTAATCCCAGCACCTGGGAGGCTGAGGCAGGAGGATCGCGAGTTCAAAGCCAGCCTCAGCAACTTAGCGAGGCCCTAAGCAACTCAGTGAGACCCTGTCTCTAAATAAAATACAAAATAGGGCTGGGGATGTGGCTCAGTGGTCGACTGCCCCTGGGTTCAATCCCCAGTACAAAAAAAAAAAAACCAATAAAAATAAATAGAAGAAAAACAAATCAAATATTGTAGTTGTGATTCTCTAAAAACATCCTGCTTAAATATCTCCAAAACTTGAAACCCCCATCAATGATAACTATGAACAAGTGTTTATAATGAGATTATTTTCAAAAACATTGCTTTAGTGAACAGCAAAGTAACTGGATATAATAAGTTTCATTTCCTTTTCTGAACAAGTAAATGTTATTTGGAAAGAAATATTTATGGAGTATTTGACTTTTTTGAAGAACATTTAAAATAGTACTTTTAAAGAATGTAACTAAGAAGAATATTATTTGGTGTACTTTGTGTGAATCTCAATGTGTCCTTTATCAGTTGAAAAGTGACCATAGAAAAGTCAGCAAAAATAGAAGAAGTCTTTGTGCTGGAGTGTAACTCTGTTGAGTGCTTGCCTAGCAAGTACAAAGCCCAGCCCAACCCCCAGCACTGCCAATAATAATAATAATAATAATAATAATAATAGTTGTTATTATTAATAATATCAATATAATTATGTTAATATTTTAATATTATGTTAATATTATGTATATGTAATATTATGTTAATATTATAATAGTAACAATAATCATATTATAATTATAATTAATTATATAATAATTATATTATTAATAATAATATTAGTAATAATGATTGTTATTATCATTTTAAAGAAGTCCTTGAAAATTTTAAAGAAGTCCTTGAAAATAGGTGTTTTGGTTCTTTGTCTATTTATGGATTTCCAGGAAATAAAAGCACAAGATGCGCCATTAAATTTGAATTTTGTAAAAACAATAATTTTTAGCACAGTTATGTTCCCCAATATTGCATGGGACATACCTCTGCTAAAAAATTCCTTGTTTTTAAATCTGAAATTATCTAGGAATGCTGTATTTTTACTTTCTAAATCTCCCAACCTGTGGACAAAATTTCTGCTCAGGTGGGGTGGGGAAGACCTGAGGGGGAGGTGGACACTGGGGCAGGGGCACTGTGTGAGAAGCCTGTCCCCCTCTTGACCCATTTCTGAGACAACCCCCCATGTCTGTGGGCTCTGCAATGGCTGATCAGGGAGCCTGGGTTCCTATCTTGCACACAAGCTCCTATAAATGAAATGTTTGAGGGACCAGCCAAACTCAAGTGGAATATGATGATATTTCTGCTATACCCTCTCTTTCTGAGAAACAGGAGTCAGAGACCAGAATTCCAAGAAATTCTACATTGAAAATGGCATTTAGATCTTGCAGCAATTTCCTCAGTTTCTCTTTGTAAACCCTGAAGATACAAGACTGGACATAATTCAAAATGAAAGGCAGGAGACAAAAGAAGAAAATAAGAGCGATAAATCACTTCCAAAGAGCCTGACCTAAAAAGTCTTATCAGTGGTCTATAAAACTTGTCTCTGAAATTCTAACAACCAAAACAGAGAAAAAAAAATACAGCAGGCTACAGAAATTCTGTGTCTAGTCTAACAAAAAAAAGCCTCTTCATTCACAAAGAAACGAGTGGTTTCACCAGTCCTGGGTTCTGGGTGAAATTTGTCCAGGGGAACAGAGACATTCAGTACCTGAAAGAAAGGTGCAGAAGCAACTGCTTCTTCAAACAGAAACAGAAGCCAAATTCCCTTCTGTAGAAATTGTAAAACCTCCACTGCCTGTAGGTATTGGACTCTTTGAATGGTAGTTTAATATAATTTATATCCCATGTGTCCTTAAATAGAGATGTGGCGTGCAGTTTCGTCCAAACGTGGGTAAAAGCCCTTCTCTCCGGCCTCGCTGGCTGCCTTGCTCTAGCTGTGGGTAAGGGTGACAGGTGAACTGCTGAGGGCCCCACTTCCCAGGGCTCCCTGTCTGTGTCCATGCCCTTTGGCAGAGTTCTCCCACTCCACCATGGAACTTGCTTTGGCAAGAGAGATTCAACAAAACTGAGGATTCAAGACTGAATATTTCTGCTTGCCCTCTTTCCCAATTGGGCCCCATTTCTCAGACTTTTGTCACTTTTTTAAGAGCATGCCAGGGTTAGCCCACTGGAAGCATACATAGGACATGCAGGGGAACCAGGTCTGCAGCTGAGACCTGGAGCATCCAGTCCTATAACCAACCAGCCAACTGGCCCCAGACTCTTGAGCAAGCCTCAGTGGGTTCCACAGAACCCCTGAGCCAACTCATGGACTCAAGAGAAGCAAGAAACAGCTGTTGTTTTAATCTGTCAAGTTTTGGGATAACTTATTACACAGCAATAGTTGAGAGATGGGCAGGGATGGATCTCACACCTAAATTAAAGAGGGCCATTCTATTTTCACATAAAAGGGAGCTCCACCAACTCCCATAAGACAGAAGAGCTTGTTTGCTTTCCCAGAAAATAGAATTCTGAATTTCTGATGTTCAAGTGAGTGCTTTCTTAGAATCCCCAAATTCTACTCTTTTAAGGAAGAAAGTCAGTAACATCAGTTATTGGCCTGCAAAATGCTAAGCAAAACCTCACTATGGCTCCTCAGTCATCAGATATGAGTAAAATTATTTCAAGGCCAATGGAGTTTACATTTAGGTCAGGAGATTCTGGTATCTCTTAAGCAAGCCAGATTGATACCATTATTTTGTGAACCATGAAATTGGAGCTCCTCTCCGGTATTTTTGATCTAGCATTAAAAGCTGACTTCACTATTTCAATTCAAGCGTGAATACTTCAATGATTACAAAAAGAGAAAGACACTGGAGGGGAAACCGCAGAAGAATAAATGTTGTTCCAGAAAGAAGATGAAGCCAATGGAAGCGGTGGGGATGAGAGCAGAGACCAAGTCTCTGGGTTCCCTGGAAACCACACCTGGCGGTGAGGAGAGGGGAACATCAGGGCCAAGAACAGAGAACTAGCCCAGTAAACATATGGCAGAGAATTAAATTATCTTTCAAATAAAAAATAAAATATTCCTGGAGTCAATTAGAGCTGGACGCAGTCCTGACTCTGGTAATTGAATATGGGAAATGATTTCGGGCTGCAGTTTATGTGGGTGAGGAGACAGACCTGTAATGCAGGCTTTTTTCTTCACAATGAAATTTTTCTTCAATTAATTCAAGTACACACAAAATTTTTCAGTTCTTGATATAGCATGTCCTCCTAAGGCCAGGAAATGAGAAAAATGATCTTTGAATAATGCATTTTTTCCAATTAAATCTCACAGAACACTCTTAAATATTACTGAGAGACTACCCTATAGATCTATGACATTGACCCCAGAAGTCAATTATTTTTTTAAACTACTAACAGTGAGGTTGGAAGTTCTTTTCTTTTTTTTTTTTTCTTTCTTTTTTTCCTATTTCATTCTTTTTGATGGTACTGGGGATTATTGAACCCAGGGTGCTTTACCACGGAGTTACATCCCTCATCCTTTTTATTTTTTATTTTGAGACAGGGTGTTACTAAGTGGTTGAGGCTGGCCTCAAACCTGAGAGCCTCCTGCCTTGGCCTCTCTATTCACGGGGATCACAGGTGTGCACCATCTTGCCTGGTTGTGAGGTTGGAAATTCTTTCAAATTGTCCAACCACCTCTATAAAGACATCGACCTAATGATTAAATTACAACAGACAAATCATGGAAATGAAAAATACTTTGACTGAGTTGCAGCCAATATTTATGTAAAGCTCTGGGCAGGTTGAGGATGGGGTTCAGCATAGTTGTTATCCTCACACCAGGGAAGCATCATTTCATTTTCTTCTTTTGACAGAACTTCTGCCTGAGCAAGGTCTCTAAAATAGAAAATCAGGTAAGAGGCTTTAGAAATCATCTCAGTCCTTTCTCTTCACAAAGACAAGGCTATGTGGCCAAGGTCACAGTCAGCCAGCCCCCATTCCTAGAAGTCATTTTTCATTTTGTGATGCCCTTCTGAACTTATTGTCCCCCAACCAAATACCACACAGAGGGAAAGCATCATGTGACTGGCAGACTTCTTGTGTCCCCTGGCAGAACTATGCCACACACAATCATGAAGCAGAATTCCTTTTCTGAAAACCACCTTCCGTTGAAGCCAGTACTGTGTCAGCTCTAACCTTGACACCAGAGACTCTGCCACACAGCCTACTGCAGGGACTGAGAAAGCAAGAAAGAAAAATAACCCCCATCCAACACAAAACGGATGCAAGATATCTAGACAACTCAGGGAGAAACAGAATAAAGGATGGAGTAATCACCACAAGAAATAATCTCAGTGAGGTGCCCCCTGCAGGCCTTCCAGGGTCAGGAGTCTGATCCAACGCACTTTGGGTGTTGTGGTAAGTGTTTCTTACACTGCTGTGCATTTCACTGATTTTTATTATCATTGGTTCAACTTTATTAAAGGGAGAGGGGAAAAGGAGAGCGAATGATTGAGGTGAGCTTGGAAATGTGGAAGGTTGTATCAAGATGACATTGAGACGCTGGCTCCGGTCGTCCTTTGAATTGCACAGTTAAGATCACAGAACAATATGGGAGCCGAGCCAGATTGCATGGTACATTAAAATAAACTAGTTATTTCCTCAGCCCCACAAGGTAGGCAATGCCACGGACCACTACCTTTGCATGAGATGGGGAAATGCTTTCCATCTTCTGGAGACATTCTACTTTAGTCCTTGGAGAGAATATTTGGATTTCTTTACTTCATTTTCTTGATACTATTCTCCCTTGTTAACATATTTTGTACAGAACAAGGTCTAAGCCTCTTCCCTTTCGTAGTATTATGGGATGGAATAATACTTTGCTTAGGTTTTATAAAGTTTATCACAAGCTGGATGTATTTCTAGTTATAGATACTAAGATTTTGGTTTTATTTTTCCTACAGTGAGAAGCAGCCTGGTAGCTACTACCAATCTCAGAAAATCAGGTTTATTTGTCTCCATTTGTATTAAAATATAAATAATTTAAATTTAATTGAGTTTCTCTTCTTTAGGCTGACTTTTAAGGTCCATAACAACTAAAAGAGAGCCAACTGATATAAAAGGCAGTTGCCATAAACTACATATAAAATTAGAATTTTCCTGTTTGCATCTCTCTAACTAGGGTTTGTCTCTTCCTATAGAATGCTTTTCAGGAGTTATTTAAAAGTTACTTTAAACTCATTTAGCTGAAGGTTATGTGGAAGTAGATAAACTTCTGGTCAGTTTGCTTGATACTAAGGTCAAGTTCATAGAGTGAGAGGAAGTATTAATGCATTTATATTTATTTATTTCTGGCCATGCTGGGGTCAAACCAGGGCCTCACATGTGCTAAAGCATAGCATGCATTCTCCCACTGATTTACATCCCCAACCCCAGGAAGACTTCTTGATTACTGAGGGCCAGAGATGAAGAGAAAGGATGTCCCCAAGATAACTGCAGTTCAATGTCTGCTTCCAATTAAGGTACAGAAAGCCTCAGCTGAACAGAACTGTCATCCTAATGACCCAATCAAGCTAGAAAAGCTGCAAAATCATGAATTTTAAAACTTACAAGAAAGTCAACAATGCAAAGAAACCTAAAGGAAGCAAATTCCAGAAAGAGATAGGCACTGTTTGGGAGAGAAGAGACCCACAGATGTTCTTATACTTAAGGGAGGGATAGAGGAAAAGGATTGCAGCTGAATTTTTAATGGCATATGAAACGATTGTGAGAAATGGGAATTCCAAGGAAACTGAGCTGTAGAGTGAATCTAATCCCATCTACCCACATTTTCCCAGCAATCTTCATCAAGGGCAGTGTGAAACTGTTGAAAGTCTGAGGCAAGGCAGGAGAACTGAGAGAAAACTTTTCTAATATAAATGAGGTCTTTCCAAAGATGGTGGCAAAAAAAGAGAAACAAGAGAAATCCATGCAGGGCTCTCTGGACTTCCAGCTACTGAAGGCAGGTGACAAGACAGGAAAGCTGAAAGGCAGCATTGGGGGGCATCTGGGGTTCCAGGGACTGATGGCAGAGTAGGAGAGAAAAGCAGGGAGGAACAGACAAACTACCAGGAAGCACTGCTTGGATGCATTTTAGGGATGTTCCAGAGTACAATGTAGCAGGCCTCTAACGCTGGGAAGAAAGAGGTCCTTCAAAGCCCCCAAAATCAAAGGATAGGACTATGGATCAAAAAGAACTGCCCTGTGATCCACAAAGCTGGCAGCCGGGTAGTAAAGCTGAGAGTGCTCCCATCATCCAAAAGCTGATGGTGCTGAGGTCAAGTACAGAGGTGTCTGACACCCCCAGCATCCAGTCCCAAGAGCTGCTGAGGGGAAAGAAGTCCTGATCCCATTTGCAAAATACCTGAGGCCAGGGGTGAAGTTGGTCCAACTAACACTGCAACCAAGCCCAGATCCAGCTCCACTGCAGATCAGAGGGACTCAGACCTCTCTCTAGCAGTCTGCCAGACAAGAAGTATGCACTTTTTTCAAGGTAATTACTACTTCCTTTTGTCTCTATTTGTGTGTGTGTGTGTGTGTGGTTTAAGGGATTGAACCCAGGGCCTCACACATACTAAGCATTCAATCTACTAGTGGACTATATCCCAGGCCTCTTACTGTTCTTGTTTATAAAACAGCTATACACAGTGAAAGTTCCGTGTCATACAAAAGAACAAGAAATGCACCTGGTGGTCAAGAGAGGAAATAATCAATAAAAGTAAATGTACAGATGACTCACATGTTGGAATTTCCAGACAGTGATTTTAACGATAAGAAAAAATACTGACATATATATTGGAAAAGACAGAAAACACGTGTGAAGAAATGGGGAGATTCTGCAGAGAAATAGACTCTATACAAAAGACCCAAAAGGAAAGCTAAAAATGAAAAATATGATACCGGAAACAAAAAGTTCATTGGCAAAGCATAATAGCATGCCAGATCCATCAGAGGAAAAGTCAATGAACCTGAATTCAGGTCAACAGAACATATCCCAAATGAAACACAAAGAGTGAAGGGAAAGGAACAGGACAGAGCACCTGAGATCTGGGTGACACATATGGAATTTGATTCCCAGATATAGGGGAGAGAGAGAATGGGACAAAAGAAATGTGTGAAGAGATAATGTCGAGAACATTCCAAAACTGAGGAATGATAGAGACCTGTGTGACATCACTGTGACAAAATACCTGAGGGAAAAAACCTAAGGAAGGAAAGGTTTATTTGGGCTCACAGTTTCAGAGGTTTCAGCTCATGGTTGGTTGGCTTCTTCCTTTCTGAGCCTGTGGCAAGGCAGAGCAACATGGTGGAAGGGCATGGCGGAGCAAGGCTGCTCACCTCACAATGGCTGGGAATCAGAGAGAAACAGCGAGGAAGGGGCCAGGGACATGATAGACCTTCAAGAATATGCCCCAGTGACCCACCTCCTCCAACCAGGCCCCACCTCCTGAAGTTTCCACTATCTCCCAATAATGCCATCAAATGATGAGTGGATTAATCCATTGCTCGTGATCCCATCACTTCATAAAAGCCCCACCTCCGAACACAGCTGCACTCGAGACCAAGCCTCCCACACATGAACCTCTGGGGGGCATTCTAGATCTGAACCACAACAAAATTCAATTGACCCAAAGTGGGCTAACTACAAAGAAAACCCACCAGGCACATCATAATGAAACAGCACAAATCAAAGATCAAGGTAAATGTTAAAGGCACTCAGAGAAAATGAAACCTTTTACGCAGGGTACACAATACAAATAATAGATGACATGTAGCTTAGTGGTAGAGAGCAAGCTTAGCAGCACAAGGCCCTCGGGTAACCCTCAGCACCAAAAAAAAAAAAAAAAGCTGAAAGGTAGCACTGAGCTTTCATATCCGACTGTCAAAGTGGTGTTATCACTTATAGATGCCCAGTGACACCATTGTGAGCACCATGTGTTTAGAGATAGGATGGGCTCTCAGAGGTAGAGCGAGAAACTAAGGGCTTGGATAACACTATAATTAGGTGAGGGGAAAACCAAGAAAAAGAAAAAGAAAAAGAAAAAGAAAAGAAAGAAGTGGAGAATGCACATGGATAGCAGGCTGCCCAGCAAGGATGCTGCTGGCATCGGGCTGGGCAGGTCCCCACTCCACGAGCCTGTGCTACCCTGCAGGACGATTTGCATCCTTAGTTCCCAGCACAAATGCTGGTGGCATTGTGTGGATACAGGAAGGTGTAACTTCAAATCCCACTAGGATGTGTGATTAAAGGGGCTGGGGTGTGGCTCAGTGCTAGAGGGTTTGCCTAGCATGTGTGAGGCACTAGGTTCCATCCTCAGCACCACATAAGAGTAAATAAATAAACAAAACAATAGATAAATAAACAAAATAAAAGCATTGTGTCCAATTTCAACTAAAAAATATTTTAAGTGTAATTAAAAATAAATGCCTATGACCTCCCTGGTTACTTGGTCATTGAAACCACTGAAATAATCCCACTGCTCCTTACATTTCCACACGCCCCTGAAAGCACCATGCCATGGTATGAAAGGGCTCCCCATCCTTGGCGATACTGGCTGGGGTCCTGATTCTTTGCTGTGGGTGGCTATGCTGTGTCTGTAGAAGGCTTTACAGCATCCCTGGGCTCAGTCAGTCCGGAGCACCCCTCCCCCAGTCACAGTAACCAAAAATATGTCCATTATTGCCAAATGTCCTCTAGGGGCAAAAATCCCACCTCCACTCCCTCCCCATTGAAAGCCACTTGGTCTGCGATAGCAAAAAAGTTAAATCCTAAAAGGAAGGCATGAAGTGTGATGTCAGAAGCAGATGAAGAAGCAGGTGAGAAAGAAGAAGACACTTCCAGTGCAGCAATGGACACTGAAGTCAGACTGCAGGGTGTAAAGGAGAGAGGGCCAAGGCAGAAAGACAGCAATGAAGGTGGATGTTGGCTTGAGAGTAGAGAAAGGTAACAGCTAAGTACAAATTTGGTGGTGGGAATTTAATCCGTAGGTCTTCCCTATACCAAAATAAATTCTAGATGGATCAATATAAACCTAAAAACTGAAATCATAAAAAGATTGGGAAAAAAAGGCGGGTGATTAAAAAAAAAAGAAATTTAGCATATGAAGGAACTCTTTCTTTCTCTCTCTCCCTTTTTTAATTTTTTTTTTTTTTATTTTTTGGTCCTGGGGATTGAACCATGGGATGCTCTACCATTGAGTCACACCCCCAGTCCTCCTTATTTTTGATTTTGAGAGAGGGTCTTGCTAAGTTGCTGAGGCTGATCTTCAGCTTGCAGTACTCCTGTCTCAGTCCACCAAGTAACTGGGATTATAGGCATGTGCCCACCTAGAGGGCCTTTTAAAATACATTACAAAATCCAAAGTCCATAGAGTGAGAAAAATGTTAAATAAGACTATGTAAAAATTTCACACTCTGCATGCAAAAATGAGATCATCAAAACCAAGAGACAAATGACACCTGGAAAAAATTGCTACACATATTAGGGACAAACATGGGAACTGTACAAAGAACCCATAAGAAAAAAAAATGTGGAGAAAGAATGGAAAAATGTGAAAAGGAAAATGATCAGGTAGTTCATGGGGAAAAGGGGCCTAACAGGGTGATAGACCTTAATAATTACAAAAACGCAAATTAAAATAATGAGGGTTTTTTTTTTTCACTTACCAGATAGGTAAACATTTAAAATATTGGTCATGCTTAATATCTATGTGCATAGAGTAATCTAATTTCTTATCTTCTGAGAGGACCTTTAAATAGGTGACTTCACTATGCAGCACAATTTTGGAAGATCTTTCAAATTAAAAATACACGGCTCTTTGGCCCAGCAAGCACACTCTGAGGACCTCGGCCAGAGAGGTAACAGAAGTCTGCACCAGGATGAATGAGCTGAGGGCTCGCAGTGTCTGAATGCAAAGGCGGGCAGCAGCCTGAAGTGCCCAGCATTTGCGAGCCACTTAAATAACTAATGGGATGTCTTCTTCTCCTCCTCCTCCTTCTTCTTCTCCTTCTTCTCCCTTTTGTACCAAGGATTGAACCCAGGGTCACTTAACCACTGAGCCACATCTCCCCCCAGTCCTTTTTAATATTTTTTTTAGAGTCAGGGTCTCATAGTTGCTTAGGGACTTGCTAAATTGCTGAGGCTGGCTGAACCCATGATCCTCTTTCTTCAGCCTCCAGAGCTGCTGGGATTACAGGTGTATGCCACCACACCCAACTGGGGTGTTTTTTTTTTTTTTTCTATGTGCATGAGTTTCTAAGGAAGAAAACCTAGCCTGCAAAAACTTGGTTCATTATGTGCAGGACCAGATCTGACCTACTTTAGTAAAATAATTACCTTCAAGGGCTTTATATAAAAAGTTATTTTCAGAACACGATATTTATGAGTAAAAATTTAGTAGAATTCTTTTAAGAAATGAGAAACACTACTTTCAGATGCTTTCCTCTGTTTAATTCTTAAGAAAAAGTCTTTTGATAGTAATACTTAGTTTGGAGTATAGGAATGTTACTTAATTATACCAAAATTTTCTCAAAGTACAAGAAAATTTCTCTATCAAAAGCAAATGACCCAGTACTTCAACATCCCAACTCAGGAACTGACTTCCTTAACAAGACTCTAAAAGCACAAGAAGTAAAATCAATAATCAATAAATGGATGGCATCAAACTGAAGAACTTCTTCATAGCAAAGAAAACAAGAGTGTGAAGAGAGCCTACAGATTGGGAGAAAAATCTTCACTACCTGCACCTCAGACAGAGCACTAATTTCCAGGATATATAAAGCACTCAAAAAACATAACACCAAAAACCAAATAATCCAATCAATAAATGGGCAAAGGAAGTGAACCGGCATTTTTCAAAAGAAATACAGAGGGTCAACAAATATATGAAAAAATGGTCAATATCTCGAGCAATTAGAGAAATGCAAGTCAAAATTACACTGAGATTTCATCTAACTCCAGTCAGAATGGCAATTATCAAGAACACAAGTGACAATAAATGTTGGCGTGGATGAGGGGGAAAAGGTTTACACGTACATTGCTGGTGGGACTGCAAATTGGTGCAGCCACTCTGGAAAGCAGTACAGAGATTCCTCAGAAAACTTGGAATGGGCCCACCATTTGACCCAGTTATCCCAGTCCTCAGTTTATACCCAAAGGATTTAAAATCAGCATACAGTGACACAGCCACATCAATGGTTACAGCAGCTCAATTCTCAATAGCTAAGCTATGGAGCCAACCTAGGTGTCCATCAACAGATGAATTTTAAAAAATGTGGTCTGTATACACAATGGAGTATAATTCAGCCATTTAGAATGACTTCATGACATTTGCCAGTAAATGAATGGATCTGAGATTATTATGCTAAGTGAAATAAGCCAGTCCCCAAAAGCCAAAGGTGGAACGTTTTCACTGGTAAATGGAAGCTAACCCACAATAAGTGGGGAGAGGGGAAGAATGAATATTTAGTAGATTGGACAAAGAGGAATAAAGGGAAGGGAGGGGAATAGGAAAAGGAAAGAGTGGAATGAATCCAAAATAATTTTCCTATGTACATATATGAATACACCATAGTGAATCCCACCACATGTACATCCACAAGAATGGGGTCCTCAGTAGAATAAGGTCTATTCCATTCTTGTGCAATTATATCAAAATGAATTCTACTGTCATGTATAACTAAAAAGAACCAATAAAATTTTTTAAATTTTAAGAAAAGAAAATGATAGACACTGAGAGAGTAGCTCAGTGGTAGAGTGCTTGCCTGGCATGTATGAGCTCCTGATTCCCAGCGCCCAGCCACGTAGAGATGGGCCACCAGGGCCAAGAGTGGCATTCTTGTGCATCAGTCTCTGAAAGGTCTGTGTGAACCAGCAGCACACTGGCCATTACCTATGAGGTACCTCCCTTCTGGGCCCGGATGTTTCCTAGGGAGTGGAGCAGGGCTTAGCTCAGTGCTGAGAAGGCAAATTGCTGGGACAAGAAAATCAGTTAAGACCTGTGCAGCATCACCCAAACCTTATGCTTAGCTGCTTTAATAATAGTTTTATTTTTAAAAAATTCTTTAGAGCTGGGGGTGCAACTAAGTGGTAGAGCACGTTCCTAGTATACATGAGGCCCTGGACTCAATCCCTAGCACTGCAAAAATCAATCAATCAATCAATCGATCTTTGAAAAGTGTCATGGAGTTGGAAAACATTCTAGTATTACTCTTCTCATGCTCTGTCTTTAGGCATCATAGGGGTTTTGAAAGCCAGAGCAAAATCCATCTGAGTTCTTGCCCTAAAATCATGTCTGGTATCTGTGTCCATATTACCCATCTTCCAATCCAGTAGCTTTTCACTCAAAAAGACATGGCCATCCTTGTTATTGTCTATGTGGGAACACTCATACATTTGAATAGGACCTGAAAAAATTATCCTAGAATTTCCTTCCAACTCTTAAATTTTTATACCTAAAAATAAAAACTACAAATCTCTTCCTTCACAGTATCTACAGCAAGCTGCTCCCTTTTTTCAACATCTGTTTCACATGGGAGCAAATTCCTGGTTAATGATGTTGGTATGAAACTGGTTAGCAAGTTTCAAGCCTAGTCCACATCAGAACAATTAATTACTGAATTAATTTTTTCTTTCATTAATAAGCCCAAGTGTCATATTCCATACCATCAAATTAGAGTTTGGGGAAAAAAATGATTGTTTCCATGCAGATATTTTGCAAGAATGAAGTTGATGAATCAAAAGTTAACTATTTGGAAAGGATATATGTGTATCCCAAGTACTTAACTACATATTAGAATGGGTGGAGTCCCCGAGACTCTTGTACAAATTATATTGAAACTCAGTATTGCTGTTCCCATAAAATGCAGAGAGATTGCAACACCTCATTTGGAGTACTTCATATCTGTGTTTCTATCACTTCTGCATTTTA
>JAJEJO010000455.1:524591-740111 GCA_020662805.1 Glaucomys volans | reverse complement strand
TCCAGGGAATGAGAGAGCTTCTCTAACTTTGCAACTCTGGGTCAACACTGCTGCCTTCGCTGCTGCCAGTGGGCAAAAGACACCGCCTGGTTTCTGTGTTGCACAGAAGGCATCGCTGTGTCCAGATCCAAGGAAACACCGACTGCCATCGGCCTCCAGGTTGCAGGAACTGCCACAGCCAGAGCACAAAAGCCACTGAGACCCAGATGCCACCGCCATCAGAACTCAGAGCCATCCAGGACAGAACCCAATCTGAGTGGACGCTTCTCAATAACCCATGCATTCCAGGCTTGTCCCTCAGAGTTGGAGATGCAGCAGAGATTGCTGAGAATAAGGAGGTGCAACAGTGGGCCAGGCAGGCTTGGCTCCTGCCCTCCTGGGGCTGATGGGAGTGAGCAGGGGCCAGCTTCCCTATGCCATGAATGGAAGCAAAAAGCTGTCCGCTGTCCACAAGGCAGAAGCCACTGCCTTGGAGCTGCTGGAATCCAGGAGGAGCACTGCTGCCCACCCCAGAATGCAGAGGCTGCTGGAATGAAGGAGCTGCCACCACCCAAGCACAGGAACAAAGCTAAGAAGCTACTCTCAAATTCCCTATGAGTGACCCCTGTGAGAACTCCACTGACTCTTAAGAGACAGGAACAAATCAATTTGACCTGCTTGATCTTAAACACCTAGCAAAACAGTTAAAACCAAACCATAGACATTCTTGGGCATTTAAAAGAAACAATAGTTTAATGCAACTTAAGATGTACTTGTGTTAGCCCCTAGAATAGGACTGGAGGCTACAAAAGAGAGATTCTTAGGCAAATGTACCTGATAACTCAAGTTCCCAAATAAAGGCCTCAACCTCTCCAGCCTTTGATAGGCCTTGTCATGGGAACAACTTCTCAGTTCTTCCACCTGGTGAGAGATTGACTTCTACCATGTCATGATATTCTGTATTAACCTCATTTTGTTACTTATGTTGTTTTGTTTCTCTCTCATAGAAGCACCCACACCAGACGACTTTACAACCTGCTCTTCCCGACTTCTGCTCCTCATTGACCAGATTTCTAAAAGGAACTTCAAACTGCTTCCCCAGACTCCGCCCCCTTCCAGCTTGAAGCCGCAAGAACGATCAGCGCCCCCTCTCCTTACAGCAGTAAAAAGTTCCTAATTAAGGACAGGCAGTTAGTGTAAAATAAGAAATCTGGTCAAACTGAGGAATGGAACCCATCAGAATCTGTGAAGTTGGAAACTGAAAATTAGTTTCCTAAACAAGGATTTGTTAATGTGGATAAGACCAGTGGGGAATGTTATAGCCACAGAAAACAGATTAAAATGTTGTGTTCCCCAGGGAGATTCTCCAGCGGGATCTGGAGAGTCAGCCCCACCCCAATCAGCCCAAATCCCCTCACTATAGCCCGCCCCAATCCCTTCCCCTCCCTATAGCCCCACCCTAATCCCTTCCCGCGCCCTATAAAAGTTGGCAACAAATGAACGTGCGATTTTTCCCGGCACACTGCTTCTAGGTGTAAGGGCAATTGTGGCTGGCCAGCTAAAATAAAGTCTTCTTTTGGCTTTACATGATCGGTTTGTATGATTTTATTTTCTTTGGGTACAACAAAGACAAAAGCCAATGCATGAAAACTGGCAGAGATTCAGCAAAACAGGAAGAATGCAAGGCAGCATGATTAAGCATCTGCACCAGCTCGAGGGGAACATTGCTTAAACTGGGCGTTGAGCACGGCACAACTGGCAGCCCAAGCACTTCTTACCAATACCACCCTTGAAGGTGAACAGCAGTAGGAAACACACGTACTTAGGCACAGGGAGGCCCATTTCTGCACTTCCTCCCACCCTCTCCTTTTCTATGCCCATCAGTTGCTGACTTTTCTTGTCTTCCCAAGTTTCCTTCCTTATGAATTTTCTACTACTACATAAAAATTACTACGAACTCAGCTGTTTTAAACAACACCAATTCGTTGTCTCACAGTTCTATGGGGTAGGAGTTTGGGCACCACTGAGCTGAGTCCTCTGCTCAGGGTGAAGTCCAGGCACCACTGGGCAGTGTCCCTT
Organism: Glaucomys volans; assembly: GCA_020662805.1. Taxonomy (NCBI): domain Eukaryota; kingdom Metazoa; phylum Chordata; class Mammalia; order Rodentia; family Sciuridae; genus Glaucomys; species Glaucomys volans. Next base: position 738,053 of record JAJEJO010000455.1, on the reverse strand, counting down.
TCCAGAGCTCAGGGTCCTCTTTCAAGTTCATGTGCTTCAGCAGAATTCAGCTCTCTTGAGACAGAGGTCCCCATTTCCTTGTTGGTCACCAGCAAGGGTTCCTTTCAGCTCCCAGGGAAAACCCACCGTTCCTTGCCACTTTCATCTTCAAGCCAGCAACAGACTTATGCAGCAGATCAGATCCCTCCTGCGCTTCAAACCTCCTCTGCCTACAGACCCTGACTTAAAGAGTCCTGTGACTGAGTCAGGCCCACCAGGATAATTGCCCTGCTTTAAGGTCACCAGATTAGGCACCTTAGTTATGTCTGTAAAATCCCTTCACAGCAGTGCCGGCTTAGCATTCCATTAAATTAGCAGTAAGAGGGAGGGGGCACACGGGCACGGGGCTGTGATCTGGAGATGATCTCAGAATTCTGCCTCCCACACCTTCTTGAGGACAGAGGCTGGGCCTTACACGTTTCTTAGCTTTCTGCCTTTCCTACCTCAATGCCCTTGGGATGCTTTTGTTCTGCTGTCAGAAGTTCAGTTTGTATTTATTTATCTCGATGGTTTCAGGTTTATGTTGAAAGCATCATAAGACACAGGTATGTTCATGGGCCACCTTTGTACAACATTTATTACCAGTGGATCTGCTCTGGCAAGTCCAAGATGAAGCCAGAATCTGTATTTTTTTTTTTTTTTGGAACAGGGATTGAACCCAGGGGCACTCGACCACTGAGCCACATCCCCAGCCCTATTTTGTATTTTATTTAGAGACAGGGTCTCACTGAGTTGCTTAGGGCCTCGATAAGTTGCTGAGGCTGGCTTTGAACTCGCAATCCTCCTGACTCAGCCTCCCAAGTCGCTTGGATTACAGGCGTGCGCCACCACGCCCGGCTTCAGAATCTGTATTCTTAACTAGTGCAATTTGAGGGCTACCAAGTAGGTGTTCCATGGGCCACTGGAGACAAAGAATTCCATCTGCAAGACAGAGGCCATTCTTAGCAGGGCTGCTGTGAGGCTTTGAGGCTGCAAAGTGTACAAGTCACTTGGCATACAGTAGGATGCAATGGATGCTGGCCCCCATATGTATCTGCTGAATAGTGCATGTTAAATAAGCATTGAGAGAAAAGATACAGTGGGAGTGCTAGAATAATTTTGGCTAGCCTGGTGCAACGGCACATGCCTGTAATCCCAGCAAATCAGGAGGCTGAGGCAGGAGGACCGCAGGTTCTTAGCCAGTCTCACCAATTTAACAATTGAGACCCTGTCTCAAAATAAAAAGGGCTGGGGATATGGCTCAGTGGTTAAGCATCCCTGGGTTCAATCCCCAGTACCAAAAAAAAAAAAAAGAGAGAGAGAGAGACAAGAATTTTGGTTAGAGGAAATAAAAAACTGACTAATAATGGTTTTTAAAAGCCAGAATTCTAACAGGGTGGCACAAACCTGCAATCCCAGTGACTCTGGAAACTGAAACATAGGGTCACAGGTTCAAGGCCAGCCTCAGCAACTTAGGAGGACCCTTCTCAAAATAAGAAGTAAAGAGAACTGGGGACTTAACTCAGTGGTAGAATGTCCCTGAGTTAAATCCCAAGACCCCCCATCCCCCCCAAATCCAGAATCATCCTGCCCCACCCCACCCCCACAAAAAATCTGTTTATAGTTATTAATGCAGATATTGGCTCAGTAGCCAGAGGATGCCTAGGCTCTGAATTGATGTGTCTATGATACTTTATTTCATTTTTTTTCTTATCAAAATATAATTTACATATCACAAAGTTTACCTATTTAAAATGTACAATTCATTGATTTATAGTATATTTACAGAGCACTGCAACCATTACCATAATCCAATTTTAGAACATTTTCATCATCCCTAATAGAAACTCCAAGCCCATTAGCAGTCATTCCTCATGCCCCTCTCCTTCCCTAGCCCCAGGAGACACTGATCTGTTCTCTGCCTCTCTTGCTCTGACTCTTCTGGACATTTCTGACTTCTTTCACTTAGCACAGTGTTTTCCAGGTTTCGTCCACATTATACAGGAATTATTGTGTTTATCCATTCTCTGTGATCTCTTCATCTGCCCTTCTTGGTAGCAGGGTGGATAGATAACCTTCCCATGCTACATTTTCTTTAAAATGCACTCCACAAGCTAAGAGGAAGCAGCCCCTGACTACCCCTTCTTTTGTCTGGGAGCAAAAGCTCTTCCTGGAGAACCTAGGCAGGCTTCCTGTCAGATCTCACTGGTCAGGACTGGGACACATGGCCACCCAGCTTAGATGAACTCTTTAGAATTATTTGGGAGTTTCTTTTAGGATTATGACTATGCCTAAGATTATTTCTAAGATCTATGACTTTTTTTTCTTTTAACATTAATTTATTTAGTTTTAAAGTTGACAAAAATCTATTGCATTTATCTTGAACAACCTGTGGTATTGAAATATGTATACACTGCATGCTGTGGATTGAGGTTTGAGTTCCTCTAAAATTCATGTTGAAATTTCACAGTGCCATGCTAATAAGAAGTGGGGCCTTCGGGAGGTACTGTGTCATGAGGGCTCTGCTTCAGCAATGGGATTAGTGCCTTTGTGAAAGGACTCAAGCGAGCTAGCGAGCCCTTTCGGTTCCTCTACCAATCTGGAAGACACAGCAACAAGGCACCATCTTGGAAGCAGAGAGCAAGCCCTCATCAGACCCTGACTCTGCCAGTGCCTTGATCCCAGACTTCTAAGCCCCCAGAACTGTGAGAAATTTCTATAATTTATATATCACTCATTCTGTGGTATTTTGTTATTTAGCAAGAACAGTCTAAGACATTCTAAAATGGCTAAACCAAGCTAATAAACACTTATCTGCTGACTGAGTGAGATGAGGGCCATTGTCCTGAAGGAGGACCCTCTGAAGAGCAAGATGCTTCTCAGAGTTCCCCACAGGGTTGGCTGAGTTTTACCCAGGCTCCACCACAGCTTGACTGCTCCCTCGGCCTAATTCTGCATCCTCCCTGTTCCTTTCACAGACTCCTCCAACACCACCTCTAAAGCCCCAAACTCTATCTCACCATCTACTTCTGGAGTACCCAACCTATCAGGTCCTTGAAAAAATTTGCTGGAATTTTCATTGCAAATTCCTTAATGGTATGGAACAACTTAGAAGTGAAATGTTTTTATGAGTTTTCATTATTTATTAATGAAATTAATAAATTATTAATTCATTATTTAATTCATGAATTAATGAATTAATTCATTAATTCATGAATTAATGAAATTAATTCATTATTTCATTATTTATTTGTTTAGGTATTTTTTATTTTAAAAATTTTTACAGACTGCATTTTGATTCATTGTACACAAATGGGGTACAACTTTTCATTTCTATGGTTGTGCATGATGTACATTCATACCAGTCATGTAATCATATATGTACATAGGGTAATGATGTCTGTCTTGTTCCACCAGTTTTCTAACTCCACCCCCTCCCCCTCTCATTTCCTTCTTCATAATCTAAAGTTCCTCCATTCTTCTCTCACCCCCAACCTCCCCAACCCGATTATATGTCTGTTAAACTTGTGGGTCCTGGGGGCTTTCATGATGGGGGGTAAGGATGTGGTGTCACAAGCCAGACACCAGGAGTTGGGTAAGCCCGACCAGGAGTGACCAGCTGAGGACTCGTTTATTGCAGAAGTTGCATAGCCCTTTATTGGTTTAAGAGCCAATGAAATTCCCACACCACCTCGCACTATCCCAGCAGGACCAATCATAGTTCTCACTGTGGATTTATGTGTTCTCCAATCAACATAAGTTTCTATTTCTCACAACCATCAAGTTTCCAGTTCCTCAGTATGACCCACATATATCATCATCCTTTTATCAGGGAAAACATTCGGCCTTTGTTTTGGGGGGATTGGCTTATTTCACTTAGCACGATATTCTCCAATTCCATCCATTTATCTGCAAATGCCATAGTATTATTCTTCTTTATGGCTGAGTAGTATTCCATTGTGTATATATACCACAACTTCTTTATCCATTCATCTGTTGAAGGGCATCTAGGTTGTTTAGGTCTTTAATGTCTTTCAATTAAGATTTTAAATTTCTCATGAAAAGTATTGCACATATTTTGTTAGTTTTTTTTCTTGGTAGCTTGGTTTTTTTTTTTACTGGATTTGTGTGAGTGTATATATATATATATATGTGTATATATATATACATATATATATTTAAAAACATGCTTTGTAAATGTTTGTTTCAAGTTTGTGTATCTGTAACAAGCTTTGTGCATTGATGATACATACTTTCTTATTCTCATGCAGGGGAAAAAGCAATTTTCATATCCTGACCACCAACAAAGAGAATTAAGCTTCACTCTAATTGGACCCACTTTGATCACATACTTCAGTGAATCATTGAAACCAGGAAAATGTGATCTGTCGATTGGTGCATTGCACCAGATCACATGACCAGGAAATCCAGGGTCTGATTAGAAAGGATGAATGGAGGATTTACTCAGGAGAAGACCCACCAGGTCCACTGCTCTGGAGGATGCTTCTGCTGCTCTCAGGGCCCTAGATACCAGATCCACCAAAGAGCCTCGAGGAGTAATTAGAGCAAAAGCAGCAGCAGAAGCAGCAGCAGCAATCTCAAAAGTCCTTCAAGATATCACCAAGGTTACAACATCCAAGACATCTGGTGGACTGCAAAAAAAGATTTCTCTTAATCTCTATTTTGTTTTGGAATAAGGAAAATAATGTAATGTGTCCATCAATTCAGTTTTATTCTCAACTCAATTTAGATTCAAATGGAAAAGATGAGCACAGTTTCAGACACTCTGTTTTATCTTAATCCATGCCCACAGCATCCAGCGTTTTTATTAACCCCATTTTGTGGATGTAAAAGCTAGGTTTCAGAATAATGATGTGAATTCATGACCCAGTTATTAAGATACCATCATTGAAAGTCGAGTGTCCAGTGACACTAAATGCAATCAGGTGAATCTGATCTTACTACATCAAAGTACATGGTCCCTGCTACAGTGAGTCATTCTGAGGATAGAAACACTCCACGCAGTCATCTGCATTTCTTGATCCTCACGTCTCACATTTGCATTTATTCTTCTGATGTTCCTGGTACATGCAAAGCCATACATGATATTTCAGCTTTGTCAGGTAGGGGTCTGACAGCCAAACAACACTGGTCTGTTATTACAACTGTGTCCCAGGGCGCCTGGCAGCAGCTATTCTGCAAGGTATTCTTAGCTTCGTGCTTATGCTCCTGGGTCAGCCCATTTGCTAAGAGCCAAACACTGATGTGTATTTTTAGCACCATCATTAGGCTTCTTCCTTTATCTGCAGAAGCCAATCTCTGCCAATTACAGGACCCATTAGTCCACCAGCTGCCATATGAGCTCTGCTCCTATCATTAGACACATTTTTCTTCCTTACGATCATTTTCAGAGCAAATATCCTCTCGAAGCTATACAAGTTCCACCAAATAATATACCTGAGGTAAAAGACTTATTTATCTAGCCTTTGATAATCTAATTGAAGTTGTTATGTCGAAGCTTTGGTATTAACATATTTAGATCCAAGCCATCTGAGGAGAAAATGGATCTTAATCCAGTTTGAAGGTATCATACGAACCAAGCCCATAATCATTTTGTTAAAAATTCCGTGTTTATGTAATCAGCATGCAGTGTCGTTGGCCCTTGATTGGGATCAAGGGTGAAACGATTTTTAAGATATTTCATTAGTACGTGGAACTTACTTTAGTTCTTAAGGCAATAACTAGTTTTAACTTTCATGTTTTTAAAGCAATATATGTAGTTTAGGGTCTGTGCTAGTGTTGAATAATTTTTTTGTAAATTCATACTTAATAAAATGTTATCAGAATCCTACTTCACAGATAATTTTGATAATGGGAAAAACATTTGGACCACTGACTAGAATCAAATGATTCTGTATTCAATTCCATCCTCACACAACCTGTAGGTAGTCACTGTTTACTGGGTGCCTCCTGCCTGCCGGGTACTGTTCTGAGTCGCCCTTTGTAGACGTTATCTCCAACCAGCATAGCAACTGACAGGTTAGGAAAAGTTACCATTTCCCAATTTCATAAGTGAGAAAACAGATTTTTCAAGAGCTCAACCATTTACTATAAAATAAGATTTCACTCCATTATCAGTAATTATCAACTCACTAGAGTGGTCAAACTAGTAAGGAAGAGTCACATAGTATAGCACAAAAAATAACTTTTCTTCCATTAAGCTAGGCCCGCCTGACAAGCTGCTATCCTGCTTCGACGCACACCCTGGCACACTCACCCCAATCTCCCAAGAAGGGATGTTGGGAAGTCTTAAACCCCAACCTTCAACTCAGTGAACAACACGATAGAAAGGAAGGACTCAACAGCCCACAGCCCACACTGCTATGCTCAGTTCATACCTCAAGAAGAAATGACAAGTAATCAGTTGGGCACAGACAGTCAACACGCATGCCCACTGACTTTTTTGTCCACTATAGTGGAAACGACTCCTTACTTTTTAACTTTTCACCAAGATTCCACCCCCACTTTGTTTTTTTTTTGTTTTTTTTGTTTGTTTGTTTTTTGCTGTTGTTTTGTTTTCTTTTCTTTTGTTTTTGGTTTTTATTTTATTTGAATGTGTAGTGCTTGATTCAAGGACATATATATATACATATTTGTTTCTCTCTCCTCATTTCTAGACTTTTTAAAAGGCATTATTTTCCATGCTCTGTTTTTTTAGGGTTAAGGTTTTTTATTAGCATATCTTGATTTTTTCCTATAGTCTTTGCCACTGCTACTCAACTCCTTTGTCTCCCTCTCTTTTTTCTATTGCTGACAGCCAAATTCCATTCTTTCTCTCCTCCTTTATATTCTTCCATTTTTTCTCCCTTTCCTCATTAACAACACATCCTAAGTTACCATTCCCTATTCATCTTTTGAAATTGCAAACACTTTTCTATGCTCCTATCTCTTCTTATCTCTGCTTCTTTCCTCATACTCAACTCTATCATTAAGACCTCTTAAAACTAATTGATGTATATAACATCTGCCCCGACCACCAATGCCACAGCAATAATTAATATGGTAGAAGGAATAGACAACAGCTATTGCTTGATTTTATGCCAGACATAGTTCAAGATTATTTTGTTTTTACTGATGGAAATGGCTGATCCTTCTATTTCTGTATATTGTACCAATTCACACTGTAGATATCAAATCAGGAACTAAGTACCTAGTCTACTGCTATATATTATTTGCATATATTATTGCTGTTGTTAGTCTCCTCTCTAATCTGTGAGGTACTAGTAATATGGAGGGACACTGTAAACTTGTAAGGTAGAAACTCTACAGATTCAGATCCTTCCAGCTTGGTAGATACACAAACAATATGAAAAGGCAAGGGAACAAACCATCCCAAACAACACAGAATACCTCAAAAACAACCTCCTTTGACACCACAGTGGAGGAAATGTTAGAAATGGAATTCAGAAAGTTCATGGTTAAACTGATCTACAAGGTAAGCAATGACATAAGAAATGAGAGCAGAGAGAAAATACAAGAAATTAAATATCACTTCAATAAGGAGATAGCGATCCTAAAGAAGAATCAGTCAGAAATCCTCAAAATGAAGGAATCAATAAACCAAATTAAAAATTCATTGGAAAGCCTCACCAGCAGACTACACCATTTGGAAGACAGAGTCTCAGGTGAAGAGGACAAAATATATAATCTTGAAAATAAAGTTGACGGTATAGAAAAGATGTTAAGGGACCAGGAACAGAACTTCCAAGAAATAAGGGACAATATGAAAAGATGAAATTTAAGATTTATCAGGATAGATGAAGGCTTGGAGATACAAACCAAAGGAATGCACAATCTTTTCAATGAAATAATATCTGAAAATTTCCCAGACCTTAAGAATGAAATGAAAAAATCAAATACAGGAAGCTTGTAAGACACAAATAGGCAAAATTACAACAGACCCACACCAAGGCACATTATTAGGAAAATGCCTAATACACAGGCTAAGGATAGAATTTTAAAGGATATGAGAGAAAAATGATAGGTCACATTTAGAGGGAAACCATTCTGGATCTCAATTGATTTCTCACCTCAGACACTCAAAGCTAGGAGATCTTGGGAAAATATATACCAAGCTCTGAAAGAAAATGGATGCCAACCAAGAATACTATCCTCAGAAAAATTCAGTTTCAAAATTGATGATGAAATGAAAACTTTCCATGATAAGCAAAAGTTAAAAGAATTCACAACTAGAAAGCCTGCACTATAAAACGTACTCAATAAAAATATTTCTTGAAGCAGAAATGAAAAATAAAAGTGAAAATCAACTAAGGGAGGAATTACACTAGAAGAATAGCCAATCAAAGAAAAAACTAATTCAAACCAAAAACCAGAAATAACTCAAAATGGCAGGGAATAAAAATCATATCTCAATAATAACATTGAATGTAAATGGTTTAAATTCATTAATCAAAAGACACAGACTGGCAGATGGATTAAAAAACAAGACTCAACAATATTCTGTCTTCAAGAGACTCACCTCATTGGCAAAGATTTCCACAGACTGAAGGTTAAAAAGATGGGGAAAAAAATATCATTCGCATGGATCTCATAAACAAGCAAGGGTTTCTATTCTCATATCAAATAAAGTGGACTTCAAGCCAAAGTTAATCAGAAGAGACAAAGAAGGACAACTCATACTCCTTAAGAGAATTATATATCAACAAGACATGACAATCATAAATATTTATGCCCCAAACCATGGAGTATCTACATACATCAAACAAACCCTTCTCAATTTCAAGAATCAAATAGACCACAACACAATAATACTAGGTGACTTTAACACACATCTCTCATCACTGGATAGGTCCTCCAAGCAAAAACTAAATAAAGAAGCTAGAGAACTAAAAAACACAATTAATAATTTAGACTTAACAGACATATATAGAATATTTCATATATTGATGACTCAATATACTTTCTTCTTAGAAGGACATGAATTATTCTCTAAAATAGACCATATCTTAGGTCACAAAGCAACTCTTAGCAAATAACAAAAAAAAAAAAGAGATACTACCTTGCATCCTATCAGATCATAATAGAATGAAATTAGAAATCAAGGGTAAAATAAAAAATAAAAGCTACTCTAACACTTGGAAGCTAAATAATATAATATTGATGATGAGTGGATAGTTGAATAAATCAGGGATGAAATTAAAAAATACTTAGAGGTAAGTGACAATAGTGACACAATATATCAAAATCTCCTGAACACTGTGAAGGTGGTTGTAAGAGGAATGTTTATTGCATTGAGCTCATTCCTTAAAAGAATAGAAAGTCATCAAATAAATAACCTAACATTACACTCAAGTCCCTAGAAAAAGAAGAATAAATTAATACCGAATGCAGTAGAACACAGGAAATAATTAAAATCAGAACCCAAATCAACGAAATTGAAACAAAAAATGTTCACAAAATAAATGAAGCAAAAAATTGGTTCTTTGAAAAAATAAATAAAATTGATAAACCTTTAGCTAAACTAAGAAAAAAAAGAAAGAGAAAACTCACACTACTAAAATTCATGATGAAAAAGGAAATATCACCAATGATGCTACTGAAATACAGATGATAATCAGAAACTATTTTGAAAATCTAAACTCAAATAGAAAATCATGAAGGTATCGACAAATTTCTAGAGACATCTGACCTACCCAAATTGAAATCAGGAGGATAGAGAAAATTTAAATAGATCAATTTCAAGCAATGAAATAGAAGCCTACCAACAAAGAACAGCCCAGGACCACATGGATTCTCAGCAAAGTTCTACCAGACTCTAAAAGAAGAACTAACATCAATCCTCCTCAAGTTATTCCATGAAATAGAAAGGGAGGGAACTCCTCCAAACTCATTCTATGAAGCCAGTATCACCCCGACAACAAAACCAAACAAAGACACATCAAAGAGAGAAAACTTCAGGCCAATATCCTTGAGGAATGTAGATACAAAAATCCTTAATAAAATATTGCTAAATCACATACAAAAGCATATTTTAAAGATAGTACAACATGATCAAGTTGTTTCATCCCAGGGATGCATGGTTGGTTCAATACATAGAAACAATAGACATAATTCATCATATCAATAGATTTACAGACAAGAATGACATGATTATCTCAATAGATACTGAAAAAGCATTTGACAAAATTCAGCATCCATTCATGCTCAAAACACTGGAAAAATTAGAAAGAGTAGGAACGTACCTCAACATTGTAAAAGCTATCTATGCTAAACCCAAGGCCAACATCATTCTAAATGGAAAAAAATTGAAAGCATTCCCTCTAAAAACTGGAACAAGACAGGATGCCCTCTTTCACCATTTCTATTCAACATAGTCCTTGGGCTCAAATTATCCCTATTTGACAACAACATGATTCCATATTTAGAAGACCCAAAAAAACTCCACCATAAAACTTCTAGGACTCATTAACAAATTCAGTGAAGTAACAGGACATAAAATTTACACGCATAAATCAGGGTTCCTTTACATCACTGATGAATCCTCTAAAAGAGAAATTAGGAAAACTACTCCATTAACAATAGCCTCAACACAAATAAAATACTTGAGAATCAATCTAACAAAAGAGGTGAGAGCCAGGTGCAGTGGTGCACACCCATAATCCAAGTGGCATGGGAGGCTGAGGCAGGAGGATAGAGAGTTCAAAACCAGCCTCAGCAAAAGAGAGGCACGAAGTAACTCAGTGAGACCCTGTCTCTAAATAAAAATACAAAATAGGACTGGGGATGTGTCTCAGTGGTCAAGTGCCTCTCAGTTAAATTCCTGGTACCCCTCCCCAAAGAAAAAAGAGGTGAGAGACCTCTACAATGAAAACTACAGAACACTAAAGAAATTGAAGTAGATCTTAGAATATGGAAAGATCTCCCATGTTCTTGGACAGGCAGAATTAATATTGTCAAAATGGCCATACTACCAAAAGCACTATACAGATTTAATGCAATTCCTATACAAATTCCAATGACATTCTTCATAAAAATAGAAGCACTCATGAAATTCACTTAGAAAAATAAGAGGCCCAGAATAGTCAAAGCAACTGATAGTGAGAAAAGTGAAGCAGGAAGCATCACAATACCAGATCTTAAATTATACTACAAACTACAGTAACAAAAATGGCATGGTATTGGCACAAAAACAGACATGAAGACCAATGGAACAGAATAGAAGACACAGGGCAAACCCACATAAATGCAGTTACCTCATACTAGACAAAGGTGCCATAAACATACATTGGAGAAAAGACAGCCTCTTCAACAAATGGTGCTGGGAAAATTGAAAATCCATATGTTGCAGAATGAAATATAACCCCTATCTCTCACCCTGCACAAAACTCAACTCAGAGTGGATCAAGGACCTAGGCATTAGGCCAGAAACGATGCACCAACTAGAAGAAAATGTAAACCTAAGTCTCCCTCATGTCAGCTTAGGAACCAAATTCTTCAGTAAGACTTCTAAAGCACAAGAAGTAAAATCGAGAATCAAAAAATGGGATGGTGTCAAACTAAAAAGCTTCTTAATAGCAAAGAAAAACTCAAGAACATGAAGAGAGAGCCTACAGAATTGGAAAAAAATCTTTGCCATCTGCACCTCAGATAGAGCATTAATCTCTAGGATACACAAAGAACTCAAAAAACTTAACACCAAAAAACACAAATAATCCAATCAACAAATGGGCAAAGGAACTAAACAGGCACTTCAGAGAAGAAGAAATATGATCCATCAACAGATAAATGAAAAAATGTTCAAATTCTCTAACAATTAGAGAAATGCAAATTAAAACTACACTGAGATTTCATCTCACTCCAGTCAAAATGACCAGTTATCAAGAATACAAATAACAATAAATGTTAGTGTGGATGAAGGGGAAAATGTACACTCATACATTGCTGGTGGGACTGCAAATTGGTGCTACCACTCTTGAAAGTAGTGTGGAGGGAGATTCCTCAGAAAACTTGGAATGGAGCCACCATTTGACCTCGTTATCCCACTCCTCGGTCCATAACGAAAGAACTTAAAATCAGCATACTATAGTGATGCAAACACATCAATGTTTATAGCAGCTTAATTTACAATAGCTACACTACAGAACCAATCTGGGTGTCCTTCAACAGATGAATGGCTAGAGAAAATGTGGTATATATACACAGTGGAATATTACTCAGTCACAGATAAGACTGAAATTATGGCATTTGTTGGTAAATAGATGAAATCGAAGGTTATCATGCTAAGTGAAATAAGCCAAGACCAAAACACCAAAGTTGGAATGTTCTCTCTGATATGTGGATGCTAACACACAATAAGGGGCGTGGGGAGGGAAGAATAGAAGTTCATTGGATTAGACAAAGGAGAATGAAGGGAAGGGAGGGTGCTAGGAAAAGGAAAGACATTAGAATGAATAGGACATAACTTTCCTATGTTCATACACGACCAGTGAAACCCCACATCATGTACAAACACAAGAATGGGATCCTAATTAGAATAAGATACACTCTATGTATGTATAATATGTCAAAATACACTATAGTGTCATGTATATCTAAAAAGAACCAAAAAAGTAATCATAGAAACAGTATATTGGGTGATTATAGCATATGAACAAATGAAGTAAATGACAGAGATATTACAAGGGAAGAATTGGGGCTACTATGTTATAAGGTACTGGCAGGACACTGACACAGTGTAGTGTCACTGGAGTGGAGAAACCAGAATGCCATCTAATACATTGCTGATGGGAGCTGCTTCTCCTACTCCCCAGACCCAGGCCCACCTGACGTGGATGCGCCAGGTGTCTCCTTGGGTTATGAGGTCTACTTGCACCCCTGAGCACCACTCAGGCACCTCTGACTGAGGTTGAGAGGCACAGTGAGGAAAAGGAGAGATAAGTAGGAGGGACGTTTTTAAACAAATTTATATGGTCCTTTAGGGAGGAAAGTGGGGAGAAGTGCTCAATATGCTAGTGCTTACCTTTTCTTGACACATTCATTCCCCACCCCCTAGATGGGACCAACTGTAAAAATTTATCAGGAATAAAATGTAGGTTAAAAAAAATAAAAGATGATTCTAGGTGGAAAAGGAGAGGCATTCTTCTAGGAGAAGCATTGGTATGTATGTGTCCGTCACAGATGGGCCAAAATCCAAAGCTTCTCTTGATGGTTACCTTTATGTGCCAACTTGACTATGTCACAGGGTCCCCAGATATTTGGTCAAAAATTATTCTGGATGTTTCTGCATGGGTATTGTTGGGATGAGGTTGGCACTTAGATTAGTAGACTGAATGAAGGGAATATTCTTTATCATTTGCTGCAATTAAAGATTTTTTACAGAATAAAATGGCTGGCCTTATTCCAAGTAAGAGAGAAAGAATTCTCTCGACCTCTCTGCCTTTCAACTGGGATATCATCTTTTTTCCTGTCTTCAAAACATCAACGCTTCCTGGGTCTCAAGCCTGCCTTCAAGCTGGAACTGCGCACTGGCTGTCCTGATTTCCAGGTCTCAGGACTCCAGTGGGCACTACACCATTGGCTCTCCTGGGTCTCCGACTAACCAGCTCACCCTGCAGACCTTGGGACTGCCAACCACCATCATCACATGATCCAATGTCTTATAATAAATATCTTTCTATATACAACCTGTAGGTTGTTTCTCTAACACACTAATCTAGATGTTTGAAGTAAAAAGAGGCATAATACAGGAACTAGATGCTCATTACCCTTTGGAATGACTAGGAGAACATAAATGATAGAGTCTGCTGCTGAGATTTAGGTAATCAGGAAATAAAGGGATCACAGGACCCTGGGATAATTCACAGGAAGTGGGTGACTCAGAGCAAGATGCTGGAAGCTGCTGGCCAAGCCTCGTGTCTGTGGCCTGCTAAAGCCCCCACTCTGGGCTGCTTGTTGCTGCAGGGGCAACATGGCTTAGGCTCTCCTCCCTCTGACATTGCACCAGTGTCTCTAGGGGGAGGAATCCAAACTGGAACTCTGCCAGGGAGGGTGAGTTTGGGAATGTAGTTTTAGCCCACCAACCCCTGTGACAATAGGGAGCATTTAGAGAGATCATAAAGAAAACATAAATGAATCCATGGGATGAAACCCCACTGGCCTGAATAACAAGAACGAGAAAACGTGCTCCTCCCTGCACACATCAGAGAAGCCCAGTATTAGCTCTGAAGCAGCCAGCAGGTGGTATGGGGACCTGTTGACCCTGAAGGGTCTTCATGATCTAGGAGCCAAGAGCTTTGATGTAGTGGCAAAGTCCCTTTCTTCTCCATGTCTGTACCACTCTATCAGCTTTCCTGCTTCTCAGGCCTTGGACTGGGTCATGTTTACCATTTATAGTGACATTTGAATAGACTTTACTATGCTATTTCCCTGGCCCTAACCACCAAAGGCAAGGGTTAACCCAGTAGGGAAAAAGATTGAAAATTTAAGCCGGCCTAGTGAGATTTTGCAATCACTGAAAAGTGGGACAAGTTCCTGGTTTTTATGAATTTCCAGCTCATTTCTGTGAAAGCAGTAGAACAAACAACTAGGACTCTCCATCATTTAGTCCGATAGGTAGCAAATTCAAATACTGATTACTACATGTACGCAAAGGGCATTTACCATGGTGAATAAACTCAGTTCATGACTAGAATGTGAGTTTATAAGGCTCTATAAGTACTTATTAACCAAGTAATACCATGGATTTTAATGGAATATAACGCCCACTGTAAAATACGTTGTAAAAGCTATAAGCATTTAAAACTCTGGAACCTGGGGAGACACATGCAGCTCAGAAATCAGAGTGTGTGTGATTGTCCTGTTAGCCTCCTGTTAACGCTTCAGCTGATCGTCATGACAATGCTCCTTCGTTACACACCGACCACAAATGTCAGTGATAAGCAGTTTTGTGGATGCAGACAAAGCTTTTTGTCTCACCCAACAGAGCGACTTCAACTACAAATTAGCCTAATGATGTGGGTTAAACAGTCTCTGATGATTCAGAAAGGAAAAGATTTGGGGGATCTGGGGGGTATTCAATTATAGTTAAAGTAAGGAAGAGGGCTGGGGTGTAGCTCAGTGGGAGAGCACCTGCTTAGCACGTGCTAGGCCCTGACCCCACACAGGAGGAGGAGGAGCAGAAGGAGGGGGAGAAGGAGCAGAAAGCAGCATCACATTAATCACCTTCAGGAATAGCAGGTAGGGAATGATATTATCCCGGTTCTGCAGATGGGTAAATAGGAGCACAGAGAAAAGAAGAGAGTCACCAAGGACTAAGCCCTGCCTTTGAACCTGGGCGTGCCTGACTCAAACCTACCCGTCCAGGTCACTCTGCCTCTCACCATTATTGGTAATAGGGCATTGTTCCCAACAAAGAAGCTGTGACAGGCAGTGAGAAAGAACCAAATGCAAGGTTATAAAGCAGCATTTGGCTAATTATTTGTCATGCAACATACCTATTAAAATAGCCACTAAACAACTGACTTACTCCCTTTGAGACATCTGCCGCAAATGACCCGATGTTACCAGTAAAATTTAAACCCACTTAAAACCCAGTAAGTCACAAGTTTTCAATGCTTCAAATATGTCAGTGAAATTGACACAGGGAATTAAAATAAGCTGGAGTCACACCATCTGTGCGTTCATACATGTACACAGGGCAATGGTGTCTGTCACAAATTCTGTTATTATTCTGTGACTCTACTTTGTGTACAACCATTGAAACAATAGCTGTACTCCATTTGTGTTCAATGAATCAATAAGTAAATAAAAAAAAGAAAAAAAAGAAAAAAAAATTTAAAAAAAATTAAATAAGCTGGAAATGATAATCTAGAGTTTATATATAAAATTAATATTAATCAATATCAGGATATAATTATAATTATTTTATATAATTCTATTATACATATATAATATTATAACATACAATATCATACATTATAATATTATGTAGTAACTCATGTTGTTGTGATATTTAAAAGGCCCCAGGCCTTAAAAGTTGTATTTAAAACAAGAATTTTCCTTCTTTTAAAAAGCTGAATGGTATTCCACTTGTGAAAATAGATCACATTTATGAAGTGGCTGGCTTTCCAGCAGAGCCTTGGAAGCAACCTGATGATGAATCATGAAGTGAAGCAGTACCATAGACTGAGTTCAGAATCCCTGCGGATTCTGCAGCCTACTACAATCCACAAGGAGCTGTGGTGGGTAGCAGTTGTCAGTTTCCATGGCAACAAGAAGAAGGCTTACAGCAAGAGGTGGGTGGGCCTTTGGAGATCCAGTAACTATGACATGAAGGTGGGAGGTGGCTGGGGTTTGTTTCATAGAGCCTTATTTTCTAAGTTCTGATGATTCCCTGGTTGTCTGAGTTAGACTTTTCTGATCACAAAGAAAAGAAATAAGGAAATTTTTCCTTTCCTTTCTTTTCTTTTCCCAGGGGCACTTTACCACTGAGTTACGTCCCTAGTCCACCCCCTTCTTTTGTTGGACATGGTGTTCCTAAATTGTCAAGGCCGGCCTCAAACTTGTGTTCCTCCTGCCTCAGTCCCCCAAGCATCTGAGAATGCAGGTGTGGCAAGAAATAGGGATTTTTTTTTTTTTTAATAAGGATTCAGAGGTAGCTCAGGGAACCCAGGGGAAGCAGGAAGCTCCTGGTTACTAGAACCAGGCAGGGGAGAGCATTCTCACAGGGGCTGCTTGCTCACCTTGTCTGACTGTCCTGAATGCCCACTTTATTTCCCCCCGCTAGCATGTGGCAGAGTTGTAAGCCTCATAGTATAATATCTAGTGTCTGAATTTTTTCTTTAGTTCAACAGAAACTAACTGGGATCTCTGAATTCAAATCCCCAAACAGCAAGCATTTGACAAGCCCAAATTCAGTTAGGTGTCTGGTTCAGGGGTAATAAGCTCTGGCCAGGAGACTGGGTCATACGGCACAATATGGTGGCCAGTCTCCTCTCCCATTGCTGTCTCCTCCCATGGTTAAATGCTATCTCATGGGGCTGTTGGAAGGACAAAAAAATGACTGAATAAGCTTCAGTGTGAAAATTCTGGGCACAGAATTACCACAGAGGAAGTACTTGTACTATTGATTAATGTCCCTAAAAAAAAATTCATGCACACCAAGAACCTACAAACATGACCTTATCTGGAAATAGAGTTTTTGCAAATGGTGATCACATTAAGACGAGGTCACACCAGATTACATCAGACACAGATCCACTGACTAGTCTCTATAAAAAGAGGATAATTTGGACAGAGTGTCACACAGGGAGAATGCTATGTGACGACAGAGGAAGGCATTGGCATGATGCTGTCACAAGTCATAATGCCACTGATTGTTGGCTGGCGACAACCAGAAGCTCAGAGAGGAGCAAGCAACAGCCTTGCCAACACCTGGATTTCTGACCTCCAGAACTGTGAGGATTCTGTTAATAAATTTCTGTTGTACACCACTCATCTTATGATAATTTTTATGGCAGTACAAGAAAACTATAATACTTGATGGATTAAAGGAGGTTACTATTACTGCTATTAATAATTTAACTCTTGTTGCAATATCCTAATGTTCAGTGGAGAATGGGGAAAGCAGTGGCTCACAGTTACCTGCACTGGGGGCTCTCTATGGCGTTAGCACCAGACCCACCAACATTGGAAATGAGCTTCCTGGCATAGTATGGTGGACATGACACTTGAGTCTGTAGGATTTTCCCTGCCACTGACTGGGATCAGTCAGTGTTCTCATCCAGATCTATCAACCAGGGACAAGAATAGACCCTGACATTTTTATCCAACTCCATGAAGGAAGATTGCCAACCTCATTCAAGATAAGAGATGCACAAATTAAAACTTCCATGAGATACCATGTTTGTCTCACATTGGCAAACATCCAGAAGTTTGGTAATGCTGTGTAGCTAAGGGTGTAGAAGGACAGGCAATGACACTAGAATGAATTAGTCCATCTCTCCCTAGAGGCCAATTTAGCAATGTCTCACAATCACAAACACACACACCTCTCCACCCAGCAATCCCATCCCTAGCAGACTATTGTACTAGAAACGCAGGCGTGGATGAAGTTTCCTTATTGCAGCACTCTTTTCTGTATTGTTGGAAACAACCCAAATGTTCATAAGCAGAGGACTGCTAAAATCAGTTACAGCACACAGAATGGAATACTGTCCAGCAGGAAAAAAATCTTAGACTGGTATGAAACAGTTTGTAGGTAAATCATAAATGAGAAAAGCAAAGCAGAGAATGTTGTGAAGAAGGCTACCATTGTGTAAAAAGAAAGAGAGAGAGAGAGAGAGAGAGCACTGTGTAAAAAGAAAGAGAGAGAGAGAGAGAGAGAGAACGAGAGCGAGCATTCACACTTCCTTGGGTGTGCAAGCGAGCAAAACTCCTCCTGCCTGAAAAAAAGTGTTTTTAAAATCTGACTTCTTGAAATGGTCTTGAACTAAATCTATATCTCCAGCTTACACTTGCTTCCAGATATCATTCATCTAACAGGGAACTTCCCAGTTTCTGGAAGCATTCCTTTTCTTGTGTCCATTATTTGCTTTTCAATGACTTCTAATTGCTTCAAACATGAAGTAAACTATAAATTTTGTAGCCTGACATTCAAGGCCCTGTCTGACAGGTGAAGACAACACAACTTATCTTTCCTTCACTATTCAAATGGGAGATACTGTGGGAAAGATAACTCTACTCTCCATTCCCACCAAAAATAGTTGCCCACTGACCTCAGATACATCAAACGTTCCTATTTCACTAAGGACTTTTGACAAGAATGAATGCTAAAATTGGCCAAATGACTTCTACATCTATCAAAAACATTAGTATTTGCTTCCTAAGGCTGCCGTACATAACAAAGTGCCACGAGTTGGATGGCTTAAAGCAATAGAAATTTATTGTTTCACGGTTCTGGAGACTAGGAAGAGGTGAGGGAGGATTCCACTGCCAGGTTCAGAAGAAGTGTGACAGTGGCTTCTGAGGTTTGCTGTCAAACCTTGGCACTGCCTTCCTACAACCTCTGCCTCCATCACATGACCCTCCCTGTGCGTGTCTTCACCTGGCCACATAAGATCCGAGTCATAGCAGATTAGGAGGTTCGCCCTAATCCCTATGACCGCATCTTAACTCATCACATCTGCAACAACCCTATTTCCAAACAAGGCATCATTCCAAGGTATTGGTTTTGAACTTCAACTTCTCTTTCTTGGGAGAACACAATTAAATCCATGGCAAAGCATATGATGTTCTCCTTAGTTTGGTTAATCTGATTGACAATGTTGATGGATTTTATAATATTTAACCCTCTTGTATTACTAGAATGAACCTCAATCACGACGTGTTGTTTGGTAAAGGAGCTGCTGGGTTCTGACTGCTGATATTTTAAGATTTTAAAACCATATTCACATGCAAGCATATTCTGATGTTTTCCTTTTGAAATTACTTCAAGTTTTGAGATCAATATCATAATGGCTTTATAAATGAAATTTGAAAATTTTCTTTTATAATCTCAAATAGTTTAAGTAGCATTGAGCTCATCCATCCTTGGCAGGTGAGGTAGAATGCTCCTGTGACACCATTTAGGCCAGGTGCTTTTTATAGAGGAGTGTTTTAACCCATTTTCTAACTGTTCTGTGTTAATTAGTCTGGTTAGATTTTCCTAAGGTTCACTTTAGTAAGCCATGTTTTCCTTTTTAGAAAGTTTCTGCCCAGTACCTCTATGGCTTTTAAAAATTTCCTCTGCTTTTTTTTTTTTTTTTAAGTTAATCCTTTTATTTTTTTATTTTATTTTTTTTTTATGGTGCTGGGGATTAGAACCCAGGGCCTTGTGCTTGCCAGGCAAGCACTCTACCAACTGAGCTATATCCCCAGCCCTCCTCTGGTTTTTTTTGGTTATTTTCCCCATAGTATGTTTGATTTTGGGCGTTTGAGGTTTTCCCTTCTTATTCTTCCTTCTCTTGATTAGCTAAGATTTATCTATATTGTTGCATTTTCTCACAGAACCACTTTTGATTTATTGTTTTTCTTTTTTATAACTCAACAGCTGTGCTTTCATTTGTTTTAAAGTATATGTAATTTTGGCAGATTTGTAAGGTAATTGTGATGCCAGATTTGTGAATTACAAGAGTGGTACATGTGGATTTTGATGGAAAATTTGTCATGTGCTGCACTATTTTTTCCATATGCCATTTTTTTATTATTACCTATTTTTTTCTGCATGTCAACATCTTATTTCTGCAACAGATGGAAGCTCTCTCAGGGCAAGTTCATGTATCATGTTTCTTTGGGACAATAACTACTGATATTGTGGCTGTCAGAGAATTGATCTAAATGTACAATGGGTAGCTTCTAAAATGGCTCTCAACAGTCCCTCCTAAGATTTATGCTCTTGTCTCCTTCCCTTTGCCTTTGATCGTGGGCTGGACCTGGTGATTTACATCTAAGAAGTAGAAAATGACCAAAGTATTAGGATATTGCCTCCAAGAGTGCATTATAAAAACCTGCTACTCTGTCTTGTTCGGATTCCCTCTGATTCTCTAGATTTTCTTGTTTGCTTGCTTTGATGGAAGAAAGGGCCATTTAATGAGCTGTCCTACAGAGGCACCCCTGTGGCAAGGTAGGGAGGGCAACGCCTGACCAACAGCCCATATGGAACTGAAATATACCAACTACCACATGAGTAATCTTCATAGCTAATCAATCTCCAGTTGAGCCTTGAGGTGACTGCAGCCTCAAACAACACCTGGATTGTCATCTTGTGAGAAACCCAGAGTCATAGGACTCAGCTAAAATGCACCTGGATTCCTGACCCACAGAAACTGCAAGATAATACCTCTGCTTTAAGGCACTATTTGTGCAGTCCTTTGTTATGCAGCTGTACATAAGGACTGCAGAGCCCAGAGCCTGTGAATCTGCCTCACTAATGGTAATTTGGGAAGGAATATGTGATGCAGAGAGACTAAGTCAGAATTTAAAATGCAATAATGCAATTAATACAAAAATTTTTCACTTAGATCAAAGGTATTTTAAAATAATTTTCTCTTAATTCTCTCCTTTTAATATGTTAAAGGCATGTCAGTTGTTCCTTGAAATAGGTTATTTTTAGTGCCTCCTTTCAAAAATTGCATCTGCACATGAGTATTTAGAATGTGCAACTTTAGAAACAGACTGCATAGATAAAATTAGGCAGATCAAAGGGTGAATTATAACATACATTTATATTTTTACAACACTTAACCAACGATGATTTATTACCATACCATGATGGAGACTACTGGTAGTTAAAAAATAAAAAATAAAAATCAGTCCTTCTGTTCTTCCACAGTAATATAGATTAACCTGAACATGGGTTGCCTTGCTAGAGGTGACATTTCCAAGTCTTTTTGAGACCAGGAGACTACCTTCTCACTGATAGGCTGTCAGTGGAAGTGATGTGTAAACTTCTGCTTCACTGCTTAATATGAAATTGCTGCTCAGGACGCTCACTGTCTTCAGGAGACACTTTGGGAGTCACTGGAATGCTGAAGTCAGAGATAAAATGCTGTCTGAAAATGCAATTTGTTGGTATACTTAGGTTGAATGTGCTGTTTTAGTTTGCTTTTTTTTTTTAATGAAACACTGAAGCATTAAATTTGGGAGATACATGGAAGAACAAATTTCTTTAACAAATGAACAAAACAGGTTCTGAACAGAGTTCCATTGTCCTCTCAGCCACCTTGACTTTGCTTTACAGATGAGACTGAGAAGCAAGGAAAGAGGAAACTAGGGCACGAGGAAGACTCAATTATCTTTGGAAGTTACATCCCAAAGCTTTCCAGGCCTAAAAGGACAACTGGTTAAACAAGGTGACTCAAGTGTTCATTCCCGGTCATTGGTCATTTGTGCTACCAAATCCTTAGTATAGGCTTTGCCTGGGTAGTCAGCAAATAGGCAGCCTTCTGCTGCAACCTGAAGACAAAGTAAATTGTGCTTTTTATGGCGGACTGATCACCTGGATCCTCATATTCCTTGTAAGGAGGTGCAGTGGCTGTACCTTGGGATCTCAGACCCCACAGGGAGATTTAGGATGGGGAGGGAAAACCGACTCTGCAAAACCAATCTGCAGGACGAAATTTCCTTTGCTGCTCTCCTGTTGAGAGCCCTAGAGCAACACGGGTGCAGTGAGATGCCTAACTATCCTCGCAGCCCTTCAGCAACTGATTCTGTGGATATGAAGTCCCAGAATGGTCTGGCGGCGTCTTCCCAGTGTCGTTTATTTTTATTTTTTTATTTTTAATTTGTTCTAATTGTTTTTTAATTTTTGTTCTAATTGTCTAATATTTTTAATTGTTCTAACACATGACGGTAGAATGCGTTTTGACACAGTGTACACAAATGGAGCACAACTTCAGGGTCGTTTCTTAGAGGCATAGCGGAAGGGATAGGAGAGCTGGAAGGAGTCTATGCTCAATGCAGATAATCCAGAAGGAAGCACATCTCCTCCCCACCCACCTTAAAGTGTTCCCAGGTTGCTACATCACATCTTCACGCTGGGGATGACTCAGGGCCCACTTTGTATTTCCTTGATTCTTGAGCAAGGTCGAGGGTGTCCGGGATTCGGAGGACACGTTGCATCAAGCAGAGTTTGGAAAGAACTCGGGAATTTTCCCCAGGGGCCTCTCTGGACTTGTTGGGAACGAGTCTTGCAGGGAGCTGACAAAGGTCCGAGGGGGGAGCTGGCGCGCCGGGAAATTGAATTTTACCTTGAGCTCAGGAGTTGAAAGGAAGGTCACTATGAGATCAGCTGTCTTTTAATGTCAGATCTGGACTAGCCGGGAGGGAGTGGGTACACGTCGCCCTCAAATAAACGCGACAGTCAGACACCTGTGCTCCTCCGCCCAGTTGCTAGCTAGACCTGGAGAAGGAAAGCTGGACTCTGCCGTCGCCCTATCGGGTTGGGACTGCAAGGCAAAGAGGGGCGTGCCTGCGCAAGGTGAAGCCGGACACCTGGCTCTGGCGCGCAAGGGCGGGCGCTAGGACCCGGGCGGCGCACCTGTTGGCTGGCGCGGGCCCCGCCCGCCCTGCGCCCGGAGCCGGGGTCTGGGTGTGCGCGGCCCGAGCGCGGCCGGAGGTGGCGGCCGGCGAGGCTGCGGAGGCTGCAGGGCGGCGCACGATGGCAGAGCTGCTGTGGAGCCTGCAAGATTCCCAGCTAGTCGCCCGCTTCCAGCGCCGCTGCGGGCTCTTCCCGGCGCTGGAGGGAGGCCCCCGGGAGAACGGCGCGGGTCCCCCGCAGGATGCGGCGCGGTGCCCCGAGGCCGGGCATCACCCGCCCAATGGGCTGCAGAGAGCCGCGGCGCCGCAGGTAACCGCGGGCAGGTGCTGCCCGGGGAGGAGGGGGCGGCCTCGCGCAGCCGGCGGCAGTGCAGCTCCCGGGGACGCGCCGGCGGGGGGACAGGCGTGCGCAGAGCAGCGGGCCGAGAGCGCGCCATCCCCGGCGGCCCCGGGGCTCCGGCCGCCGTGCGAACAGGGGTGGCCTTGAGGGTCCAGTCACCGGGGTGCCACCCTGTCACCCTGCCAGGTGGCCCCAAGTCTTTTCCGACTTAGATCGCTCAGAGCCTTTCAGGGCAGTCTACCCAGAGACTTCTATTTTAATGAATAAATTCACGTTCGTGTGTGTTCTGCCAAATCGGCAGGAGTTACGTAATCGAAGGAACGGGGATGTCCTTGGCACCTCCCTAGGAGCATTCCCAGGGAATTCTTGAGTTTGCGCCATCCCCCTTGCCTGTCTGCACGATGCGGGTGTCGTGGGGGCTCAGCTGTCCTTACCGTGCGGCTCTGCGGGCTCCAAGGACAGAGCTGGGGTTTACATATTGCTCCCAAAGAGATTTACCACCTTCCCGACCAGCGCCAGGGATGGTGCTGGGACAGCACCTCTCTCTCGCCCTCCCCCAGTTTTGGGGTCCCTTCTGCCTGGTGGGTCTTTTATTAAGGGGCACCGGTGGCTTTTGCTTTGGGAGGGACGTTCACCGCGCTCTCCTCTAGGCGTCTGGAGTGTGGTTATACAACCACTGCAGCTTTGGGGAAACCGGTGTGTGTCGTCGCAGTGCACAGAGACTCCAGGCAGAGGGAACAGACAGGCTGCAGATGGCTGCAGGGAGTACCGGTCTACCCTGGGCACCTGCAGACGCCGCTCTTTTGCTAGGCAAAGTAAGAAGTGTGGCAAGTGAGAACAGTAATTCTTTTCTCTTTTTTCTTTATTTTTTTTTTAAAGTCACATTTTCTTTTCTTCCTAGAAATTTCTGGTGAGAAGAAGGCGGCATGTCTTCATGTATAGATGTCTAGATTTAGTAAGTGAGGGATAGGAAGGACCTTAATATTAACCAGAATATGAATAGGCTTTGAATTACAGAATTCATTTGGGAGAGTGGAGGTGGATTGTGTGTCTATTCCAGAAAAATCCTCTATACTATTTTATCTTCTTTTATAGTTTTTTCTGTCCTTTGTGAAGTTCCAGGAACTTTTATTTGAGCTTGCTGACCCCTCCCTTTCCTCTTGTGGTGTCTTAAAGGGGAAGAGCCAGAGGAGTGCTTCTCATTGACGCTGTATGGTGATGTATGGGCTGCTTTCTGTTGCTCTCCTCTCACACTTCTATCCTGTTTTTTCTAATTCAGGAAGCTGCAAAGAGTGCATTTTTTCACTAGGGCTTTTCAAACTGTTTTCCACATCACCCTTGGTAAGGCAACCTGAAATTCTGGAGATGTTCCCTCTTCCTCTTTGAAAGCAAGCCAGGCGGACTTCTGGCCTCTTTGGGGCTTGTACCTTAGCAGGCTGGTGAGCTGCCCCAGGGTGGACTTGTTCTTCCTGGCCAACACAGCACCTCACTCACTGCAGATCATGAAGAAGCAAGACTAAACTCAAAATCAAGATAAGAAATCCCTGTGCAGGTGATAGTGGGGAAAAAATTAACTCAAAAGCATTTGATAAGGCAGAGGTTAATGAATGTTTTTAAAGGTGGGTCAGTTTCAAGTGACTGGAGAAGATTAATACTTTACTAGGGACAGATAGGAAGTTCCCAAAAGGAAATGATTACATACCTGTCCCTGGATATGTAATAGGATTTTAAAGGGGCAGTTGAGAAAACTTTCCTATCAATCATGTCCCTCACCTCTCCCTTGGGCCTTTGTGGAGGCTCTGGCTTGCCTAAGTTGGAAGTGTCTTCTCCAAATACCTTCCACCCACCCTTCAGCATCAAGGTCAGTTCTTCCAGGGTTACCTTTGCTGACCTTCCAGGCTAGCTCCCCTTTACGGACTCTCTTTGCTTCTTGTATTTTTTCCTTGCATCATTAATTGCCTTGTGTAAATGCGCCTTAGTGTGGGCATCTGATTATTCCAGGCTCCTTGGGTAGATGGTGAGATATAAGAATGCAGGAAGTTCGTCTGTTCCCATTGTTTTCTTACCATGGTTTGGCCCAATGAATTTTATGAATATTTGAATACAGATCACAATAGAAAATCAATAGATTTTAAAAAAATTAAACAGCAATTACTGAAAATCAAATGAAAATCCAAATGGTTGTCCCAGAGTCTAGAAGGCAACCCTAGGACATCCACTTAAGAACCTTCAAACAAGAGCAAACTTTCCTTCATTTCGAGAATTTTAAACCTCCATGAATTTAATTCACCTTCCACATTTTCTATATTTGCTTAAGTCCTTAACACTGGACAAATATGGAAATGATTAAGGACTTCCTCTATAAATTCTTGTAACACCACACACCGCTAGTTTAAAAATTAACTATGTCTTTTACAAACTAGGGCTAGGCTGGGCTCACACAGACGTGTCATTGAATAAATTGGACTGGGATTTAGGAATTGCCCTGCCAATCTGAGTTCTGAAAGATTAAGTGACTTGGGACTTCCCAGATATCTGCACAGTCAGGGAAAGCCAGATCTTTTGACTCCCAAGTCTGAGCTTCTTCCCACACAGCACTTCACTGTGTCTGATGTACTGAGAAGGTGTGAGTTGTGAGCCCTGGCTGGGGCAGTGTGAAGATCAGGTAGAATAAGGAGGTATTGTTTTCAGTTCGCAAGGGTAACCAGTTTGCAAAATTAACCATCAGAGGACATTCTTGCTTGTCACCTTGGGAAACAGGGCCCTGAGTAAGAGACACAGAACCTAGAACCTGCTGGGGAGGGCAAAAACCCTGATTTGTTCTGGGGTCATGCCAACCTTGGATGCAGTGTCATTTTGATTTCTAATGTCTTTGCTTACCCAAAGCAGTTGTATTTAGTGAGATTCCGCTGTGCCTTTCCCCATCATTACGTTAGACAAGAGATGATCTTTCCAAGTATCACTGCGCTCAAGAAATACTTGTTTGCTAACTGCTCAGCTGTAGTTCTAAAATTGGATTGGGGAGGAAATCAAAGATAGGTTGCTTTTTCAAAGTCTTTACACTCTCATTCCTCTCCTGAAATATTTGAGTCTCTCTAAGTCTATTGATCTACAAAAATCCCTCCTTTGAATTTACTGACTTTCTAAAGAGCAAAGAATAAAGGAAAAGACTGTGATCTGCCTCTGCCTCTGCCTCTGCCTCTTATCATTTGTATTTCTCTGGGCCTCAGTTTTAGCATCTGCAAAATGAACACAGTAAAATAGGACCGTAGTAACTATGGCTGTTAGAGGAGCTTTAAAAGTGAAACCAACTTGCAATGTCCAGTGTCCAGGTTAGAAGTGGTCCCCAGAGAAGCTAGCAAATAGGTGAGAAGCTCCGAATTCTCTTCTGGGACCATCCCCTTCAGTATGAAGGGGCAATGGCTGGAAGCAGTTGTCACAGCAGGTGTGACACTTTGGCTTCATTGTACGTAAACTTGCCAAAAGATCAAACCGCAAATTTTATTTGTAATCTGATGTTTGAAATGGTAAATGAGTCACTCTGAAAATGTGCATTTGATTTTTTTTTTCTGGTTACGATACCATCGTTATTCAGAGGAGAAAACTAGGGAAACACAAATAAAAAACTTAAACTGTGCCCATGTGCCACTGCCCAAAGATGGTCACTCAGGAAATGTTCAACCTGATCAGCTTTGTATTACTCCCTTACCTGGACATACTATATAATTTAGTTGGCCTATTGTTGAGACTTTAGGTTGTTTCCAATTTTTGCACTAAAAATAATAACATCTTTCTCAAGCATCTTTCCACCCGTCTTTGGTTATCTCCTAGTTTAAATTTCCAGACATAGAATTGCTGAATGAAGAATATGCATACGTTATGACTTCTCATAAATATTGCTACATTTTCCCAAAGGAAGGGTGTACCAGGATAAACAACTATGAGCAGACTGTTGACAGGTTTTCCACAGCCTCGCCATTCTTCAGTATTAATATGGTCTCTAATCTTTGGAGAAATAGGCCACTTTTACTTGTATCTCATTTTTACTTCCTTCATTTATAATCAACATTTATTGTTCAACTATTATGTTCTGGCAAAGTTGTCAGTCTCAGAGATACAAAGATAAATAAATAAAATGTAGTTCCTGCCCTAGAGCAACCCAAATACAATGGTGTGATACAAAAATATTAGAGGCTAGATTTGATGGTGCTGGCCTGTAATCACATCTACTGGTAAGGCTAAGGTGGGAGGATCACAAGTTCATAGTCAACCTCAACCACTTAGACTCTGCCTCAAAATCCATACTGGGGATATAACTCAGTAGTAAAGTACCCCCTGGATTCAATCCCCAGTACCTAAATAAATAAATAAATAAATAAATAAATAGATTGATTAATTAAACATTAAAAAATAAATTAAAAACTTAAAAAAAGAAACAGTTTGTATTCCACCTGTGGGGAGGCCAAGCATGGCTCCCTATTTCTTAAATGTTGACTGAGCATGATACCTTCCAAGAATATTATATGAAAAGGGAGGGGAAATAATTTTACAATGGATACACTGGATAGGCATTACCCTGGTGATCAAGGTTGACGTCAACAGTGAAAGTCATGTTGATAGTATGTACTCATGATGCAAATTGGAATGATTGACTCCTGATTCACATAGAGAGACATTCTACAGAATACCGTCCAGTACTCTTCTGATGGCTCTCAAGGTCATCAGAAACAAGGAAAGTGAGAAACAGTCACAGCCAAGAGGAGCTTAGGAGACATTATGACTGAATGTAATCTGGTAGCAGGACAGACTGCGAAAAGAAAAAAATGCACATGAGGTAAAAACTAGGGACATTTTTATAAAGAATGGACTTTAATTAATAATAATATATTAGTTTTGAAACAAATGTACCATTTTAATGTAAGATGTTAATAATAGGGGCAACTACAAAATATGTGGAGGAATGTGAGTCATGTGGAAATTTGACTTCTAATTTTTCTATAAATTTAAAACTGTTCTGAAAAGTACACTCTATGGGAAATTATATAAAAGAGGAACTAACTGAAGGCAATCCAAATAGGGGATCATTTACAAATATGCAAAAAGGGCAGGAGAAATCGTCATGGGAGGATGATACATCCTGAGAAAGCGACTTCAGCCTCCATGTGCAAGGAGAGGGCAAAGGGTCCTGGTAGCCCAGACCTCCAGAGAACTGAGGTCAGAGGGGCCCCTGGCAGGAGCTGAGGCCTACGCTAGAAAAACGTGGACCTGGGATGTCCCTCCGAGGCAGAGAGCTTGCCTAGCATGTGCAAGACTCTGGGTTCAATCCCCACCACCATTGCCCACCCCCAAAAATAACATGGAGAAGGGCAACCACCAGGAGCCCTGGGGGAGATCCTCCTCAAACTCCTGCTCCATGTGCCCTCCTTCCCACCTCCTGCCAGTGCCCTCCTTTGGCCAAATTCTATCAGAAGCCAGACACTGGGGTGAGTCCCCCTAGGAAGTGCAGGGTGGACCTGGAGAGGTAAATGGAGATACTCCACACAGGCTGCACACAGAACCTGGTGTGGTAATGCTGACCCACATGCTGGGTGACAGCCAGAGTTTTAAGCTAGAGCCTTAACGTGGCTCTCTGCAGAGTCTAGACTTCATCCCATGACAGGCTATGACAAATCAGTTTCATCCCTCCAGCCAATCAGAACTGACAATGTAGAGCACTGTGTTAAGAAGGGATCTGTGTCTCTGTTGGGAAGAGTGTGGATGGCTGGCGGTGCCTGTGTGGGGATTCACAGGGCCTGGCGTGAAGCCTTTAGGATGGTGATGTTAGAAACAGCAGCAAAGACAGGACTAACGTGGAATCAGACTTTAATGTCAGTTTGGGTTCTTCGTGATACTTCGAATGTCTCTTGTGCCGAGATCCCTTAGGAGGAAAGATACCCAAATGATTTTGTAAGATGTCAGGTGCAGAGCGCTTGCCTAGCACGTGTGAGGCACTGGGTTCAATCCTTAGCACCGCATAAAAATAAACAAATAAAATAAAGGCATGCTGTCCATCTACAACTACAAAAGAATATTTTTTTTAAAGAGATGTCAGTTGCCATGTTTTGAATCAGGGGATCCCACTTTGTGGGTACGGTCTGACTTGAGCGGGGATCAGTCCTTGAATCAAAGCAGTTTTCTGCAGGTGGGACAGCAACCTGCAAAATGGCCTGGCATGAGCTTCATCCACATGGGATCTGCGTGTTGGATAGGGACCAAGATAGACAATCGCATTGCTCCTGTAGGGAGTCGGAAAGCAAGATCCAGACACAGAGACATAAAAGGTAGATTGCTGATGAACTTCAGAAAAAATGGGAGGCATTTAACAGAAGTCTTGAGCCAGAGAAAACAACAGGAGCACAGAAACCCAGGAGAGTAGAGTGCACAGCCTGGCAAAGGCAGATGGAAAAACTCCAAGTGGGGAAAGGAGCTGAGACTTGAGGATGGGGGACTCCACCTCTGAGCATGAGTTACTGAAAGAACAGTTGAGTTTTGAATTAGAATGGCTCAGGGAGAGCCCTGCATGAGCACATGGCATGCCTCTGTCATCCCAGCTATTGGGAGGCTGAGAAAGGAGGACCACAAATTGGAGGCCAGTCTGGACAACATAGTCAAGACCTGTATCAAAAAATAATAATAATAATAAGGCTTAAGGGGACCTTGGGAAAGGCAATGGTCCCTGTGGCATCTCACACTGTGCCTTACTTTTTGACAACTCATTTAATAAGCCCCCACTTACTAAAAGTAACTTTGAGGGTCTCCACGTGCAACCAGAATATCTGATCTCTACTACTGTGAAGGATTTGCACATATTTGCTATTAGATCTTTGACCTTTATTGAGCTGGGAAATGGTGGGAGGTGGAAAATGGTGGAATAACGTGGAGAGTGGGCAGGTTCCTTGGCTCACGTGTAGCCGCAGCGCCTACCATGTGCTTGGAATGTGGCAAGTTGGTAATACTGCCCGTTGAATGGAAGCATGACAGCTATGTGAAACTTTCCCTTTCCCTGATTTTCAGAAATGTTGTCACCTGCTCCTCTCACCATGAGGTGCTGGGAGTGGGGTGATTTTATCCTTGAACCCTTCACCTGGCTGAGTCTTCTTTTAGCTTGATAATTGTTTGCAGTGTTGACTCCTTTTAATCCAGCAACAATGAAAAGTTTTGGCTAATGAATAACTTTTTCATTGCTCTGCTTTCTTGTTTTGAACACTACAGAGGAAGTATAGGCATTGCTAAAAAGTCAGATGATGACAAAACATCTATTGAGTTAAAAATCTGACTAAATCACCACATTGACTATAGGCCTCGTCTAATGTTAACCCTCTTGACTTCGAATTAAGATGTCAAGCCGGGGAGTGATATTGGCCAAATTATATTGTTATGTTGTGTGCATATACGAATATGTACCAGTAACTCCCATCAGTATGTACAACTATATTGTGCCAATAAAAAAAGTGGAAAAAAAATTAAGAAAGATGTCAAGACCTTCACTTTTTCAAAAAGCACTTGCACTTCTGTTGCTTTAGCTTTTATTAACAATTAAATCCCCTGTTGCCCCGATCAGAAGGACCATCCTGAGCAAAGGCATTCCTGCCTTCTATGTAGCATGAAGCTTTCCTGGGAGAAAGACACTGCTGCGGTTTCCCAGCAACATGTTTGGAGTGCTCCTGTCTATGTCTGGAGTATAGAAGATGCTGAAATTGGGGGCATCCACTGGTGGTCTTCTCACCTGGTGAGATGCATTCCACATGTTGAGAGAATGAAACACGGAAAGAAAATCCAGCCAAGACCATGGTTCACGTTTTGTCTCTCATCTTGCTCAGACATGGAATTGACCAATAGTATGTTAAAAGCAGGGAGAGTGGGCGATCCTTGGCTTAGGCTGGACTGGATGAAGAGGAAAGGGGTGAACTACCTAGGATCTGGGGCTTGGGAAAAGAAGCAATGGCTTCCTTGAACTATTTTGAACAATAACCCTCCGTCAGCCACACACACATCTTCGTTCACACATTTATACTTCTAATTTATTTATTTTTGGGGTTTTGGTTTTTGTTGTTGTTTTTTGTTTTTGAGACAGGGTCTTGCTAAATTGCCCAGGTTGCCTTGAACTCACGATCCTCCTGCCTCAGCTGCCCAAGTTGCTGGGATCATAGGCCTAGGCCACAGGGACCCAATAGATGCTTCTCATTTAAAAACAAAACACCAGGTTCATTGTTGCTTTTTCTAAAACTTTTTATTTAATAATAGTGTCTTTACAAGAGACATCCTTTCTGTAATCTCTGGATAGGTTTTGATTTCTTCAAAATTTTATTTCCATAGAATTTTATGGAAAACAGCAGATTCCTGGGATGTGGGGAGAGGGAATAATGGTGGAAAAGAAGTTTCCCAGGGAGCTGCAAGGCCCGGGCTTCATTGGTGGAGAAAGGCCTAGGCAAATATTTTTTGGTTGCAGCTTAATCATCCTCTCTTAGAAAGGTGGCTACAAAACAGAAGATCACAGATTTTGGTAAAATCATGACAAGCGAAGGAGGATCTGTTGGAAGTAACTTCTTTCTGAATTCTGACCTTTTGATGGTTTTTCGCTAAGAAAATGCTACATTTTTTTTAAAATAAAATTTTACAATTTTTTCAGGGTGCTGGGGATTGAGCCCAGGGCCTTACACCTGCTAGGCAAGAGCTCTACGACTAAGCTACATCCCAACCCAATTTTTATAACCTTTAAACATGAAGATAATGCATGCTTATGTCAGAAATAGAGGCGAGACATCTATATCCCCATAGCCAGCACCCAGGTGGAGATACAGACCAGCCCCAGAGACTCAGAAGGCTTTTACTGGCCTTCACTAGTCAGTGTCATGCTCACCCCTGCTAACCATGGTTTTTTGCCTCTTCTTGAACTCCAGGAATTATATGGGATGTGTAGTAGTAGTGGTTTGATAAGCACAAAGTATCTCTTTTTTTTTTTTTTTTTTTTTTTTTGGTATCGGGGATTAAACCCAGGGGCACTTAACCACTGGGCACATCCCTACCCCTTTTTACTTTTTATTTTGAGATAGATCCTCACTAATTGCTCAGGCTGGCTTTGAACTTAAGATCCTCCTGCCTGAGCCTCCTCAGCCTCTGAGATTATAGGTGTGTGCCACCACATCCAGCACAAGTATCTCTTTTACTGTGTATAGATATTTGTGTGATTATGAATAAAAGGCAACATCGGGTATTACCTTTAAATTTTAAAAATTATCTTTAATTTTTAACTTTCTTTTGAAATAACTTCAGGTTTTTAAAAAACCAGACCTAATGTTAATTATTCTTCTAATGTTTGCATCATATGAAACTGTAGGACACCAGATGTGGCAGCCTGCACCTGTAATCCCAGTTACTCAGGAGGCTAAGGTAGAAAATCTTAAGTTCAAGGCCAACCTCAGCAGTATAGTGAGATCCTGTAAGATATAAAAGGAAGTCATGAAGTCATGGAGATATAGCTCAGTTGGTAGAGTGCTTGCCTCACAAGCATAAGGCCCTGGGTTCAATCCCCAGCACTGGAAAAAAAAAAAGTCATAGTTCAATAATCAAAACAAGACAATATTATTTAATCTATGGACTTGGTTCATATTTTGCCAAATCTACCTCCCCCCAGTGTCATTTAGCTATTCCGGACCCTAGTCCAGAATCATAAAATGACACTTAGTTAACATCAATTCTTTAGTCATTTTTTGCCTTCCCTGACTGACACTTGAAAAGTCCAGCTAAGTTATTTGCATAGTGTCCTCCAGCTTACCTGTTGTTTCCTCCAAATTGTAGGCAGGTTCTGTGTAGTTGGGGATCCACAGGAAGATACTGCACCCTTGTTAGTGCAGCCTATCAGGAGGCACATAGTATTGATTTAGTTTATTGCCAGCGATTTAAAAAAATTATTTTTAGTTGTAGATGGACACAATACCTTTATTTGATTCCTCATTTTTAATGTATTATACCCTATTTACTTAATCATTTTTATATGGTGCTGATGATCGAACCCAGTGCCTCACAAGTGCTCTACCACTGAACTGCAACCCCCTTAGCAGTGATTTTTAAACACCTTCAAAGAGTGTCTTCCACATTACTGTCTTTCTCTTTGTAATCAGTACTATCTTATAGATTGGCATTCTGAAGCATTATACATATCTCTTATTTTCTCTCCCTATTTCCACCCAGTAATTTTAGCATCCATTAGTGAAGTGTTCTTTTGAAAAGTAATCTGCCACCTGGGCACAGTGGTGCATGCCTGTAATCCCAACTACTCAGGAGGCTGAGGCAGGAGGATTGCAAGTTCAGGGCCAGTCTCAGCAACTTCGGGAGACCCTGCCTCAAAATAAAATTAAAAGGCTGAGCACGTAGCATATAGGTACCTGAGTTCAATCCCCAGCACAAAAACAAAAACCAAAAAACCCAAAAGTAATTGCCAATTTGATACCTAAGTGAAAGTATTCCATTATTTTAGTTTTGTGTTTCTTTTATCTCTAACAAGATGGGATATCATTCTTGTTTAGCAGATACTCATATTACTCTTTTTGTGAATGACCCAGGCATGTACTTTGCCCACATTTTCCATTGTGATTTTAGCAAAGGTTTTTTGTTGTTGTTTTTATTGGTTTCCATATTTTTAGTTTATCCATTGCATGTTAGAATATTCCATTGCATATCACTTAGCAAAAGCTTACAACTAATACATTTCTAATCGTTCAAGTAGAAAATATTTGGAATTTGAGGGCGAGAAGGGGAACTCGGGCGTGTCTACACCCTTCCAGGTATCTGTGGATTTAGGTAGGCCAGCCTGGTGCCTGGACCTTCCCCTGTACCTTCCAGGTAAGGGCTACCATTTGTGTCCTGTGATGTGCGTGTGAGATTCCGGTGACCTTGGGCAGGGTTTGGGGATTCTGACGGTGTTGGAAGCAGCATGCACCCCTGTACTCCAAGCCAGAAACTCATGTACACCTAGAGGGCGTGCAGAGGTGTCGGGTAACTCCGGAGGCCCCACCTGAGTTCCAAACTTGCTCTCCTCCTCTGGATGGCTCCTCTGGATGGCTCCTCTGGAGATTACACATTTATCATGTAATCCACAGTTGCACTCCTGGACATTGGTCTCAGAGACATGAAAATTTATTCACATAAAGATTTGCACATGATCGTTCAAGCAGCTTTATTTGTAATAGCCAAAAACTGGAAACAGCCAAACTTCCCTCACTATATGAGTGATTAAATAAACTGTGATACTTCCAAACCATGGGGTACTCAGCTGTAAGAAGGACCGTAGTGATGGACCACCCAGTAACCTGGTGGATCTCAAGGGTATTATGCTGAGTTAAAAAAAAATGCTGATTTTAATCCATCTGAGTCATTGGTACCAGGAAGGTCCATGCAGCGATGGGGTAGTTTAAATCTTGTATGCAGCACTCGTACAATGTCAAGCTCCTGGTTTTGATGTTGTGCTACAGTTTGTAAGATGTAGTCATTGGGAGAAAACGGATGAACAGAATACAGGACATTTCATACCACCTTTGCAAGGGCTTGCAAATCTCTCATTATTTCAAAAGATTGTTTTAAATCAGTACTACCTTTGGAGATTGGTCCTGCCAGCTTCTCACAGCTTCTGTGGCAGGCTGTCTTTGCGCACTGTGCAGGAAACACAGAGTAGCATCTGGGAGCTCTCCCTGTGATCCGCTTCGCCCAGGGCGGTGCTGTCACAGGAGCCTTGGGCCATGGTTAGGAACCTCTGCTCACAGACCTCTGCTACCTGCCCAGGTAGAACACAGAAGGGTTTGGATGTAAAAAAAAAAAAAAAGCAAAGTACATTTGTCATTAGCTTTATTTTGACAATCTTGTTTCATAGCTGCAGGGGTTTATGGTTTGTGTGTGTGTGTGTTCATTTTTTTAAGCTGTTTGAAATTGGTATTGCAAATAGGTCAGAGTCACACACTGCATCTTGAGTCTCCTGATTATTTTCTTTCTACAAAGATACTCAAAGTCATTAACCGTCTTCTTCACCCATCACAGAATGTGCAGCCCTAGTATCCCTGGGAGCTAAAGTGTGCCCCTCTGTAGCCTCCAAATCTCTGAGTCATCCACAGTGTACTCTCCCTTCTGCACTTGCACCCATGTTCGTTCCTGCTGCTTGGCTTTATTGAAGTCGGATGAGCTGAGATGAAATAAAACCAGGAGAAAGTAGTTGGCATGAGATAGAACTTTCTCGGCTTCCTTGCCCATGTATAATTTCATTGAGATAGCTCATTTTTAAAATTAAAAATCGTAAAAGAATTTTCTTCTGTTACACATAAAACACAGATTGTTCTTTAAACTGTACTCCAAGTACAAGGGCACGGCCAGGGCAGGGGACCCACAGTCCTCTCATGGTGGCTGTCCAGATCCTGAGGTCAGCAGAGTCCATTCCCCAAGTGGTGGAATTTTTAATTGCTAGTTTTATGTTCTCCCACACATAATTCTTATTGCCATAAAGTGTTTATCAATACATATTCATAAAAGGTTTTCTCAACTTTATTCTACACAGGGAAAAACTTAATCACAAAAATTCAAAGATGTCATGAAAGGAATTAAAATTTCTTGAATTTCTAGAAATGGAAACATACACACCATAGATTGTTCAACAAAAAAATGAAGTTTATAATATGACCCAAATTTTAAAGCTGTGTTAAGTATATATTGAAATGTATATTTTTGAAAAGAAACCAAGGAGTTGAACTAAATGTTGCCAGTGGTCCTCCCTGGGTTTCAAATCTGTTATTTTCCTATTCATCCATTTCTGCATTTCCTGCATTTTTGAAACAATATTGAGATGATTTTATGTTTAGAAAAAAACTAAACCATTTTCATTCTATAAAAATACTCCTATGAGCCAGGTATGGTGGCACATGCCTATAATCCTAGAGACCCAGGAGGCTAAGACAGGAGGATGCAGGTTCAAGACCTGCCTCAACAACATAGTGAGGACCTGTCTCACAATAAAGGGCTGGGGATGTGGCTCAGTGGTTAAGTGCCCCTGGGTTAAATCTCCAATACAAAAAAATTCTCCTATGAGGATACTTTTTAATTTTGAAGACTATTAGGTAGTTACTAAGATTACTAAGATCGTTCCATATTAAAACCTTAAAAAATTACCATTGACGTCTTTGTAAAAAAAAAAAAAAAAAAGTACCAAATACCAACAGTACTGTTTGTGATCCTTACCTTGAGGGAATATTTATTAAATCACATGAAGTATTCCAGTAGCTTTCTTAAATGAAACAAAATGGCGCCCCCAGGTCTCTGCATAAACACCCCAGGAGATATTTTAATACATCTTTTCATACTTTGTCTAAACCAACACACAAAATGCCATGAGCTTGAAATGCATAATATTCTTCTGTACTTGTGGGAATTTCCTAATGCCTTGAAAAAATTTGGCTTCAAAAAGATCTCTTCTTTTCTTGGCCCAAAATATATTCTTCAAGAGTTCAGGAACATCTTAAGAAAAGCAGATGTTGAGTATTATACCATCCCTCCTCCCACTAGTAAATTTGGGGCATGTATTTTCTGTTGTTTCTTAAAATGTTTCCTTAGAATATCTCTTTTTTATTTTATATGTGATATTTTTATTTTATTTTTTCTTAGTTCATTTTAGTAATACATAGGGTTCATTTTGATGAAATTATACATACATGGAAGATAGTTCGCTCTAATTTGGTCCCTAGTACTTTCCCTTCTCCTCCCCTTTGTCTCCCCTATTCCTGCTCCTCTACTCTACTGATCTTTCTTCTATTTATTTATAATTTTTTTACTTAGTACCTGTGGATATACATACAGGTTAGATTCACTGTGGTACACTCAAATATGTACATAGGAAAATTTGCTCAGATTCATTCCACCATTCTTCCCTTTTCCTGCCCTTCTCCCTTCCCTTCAATCCCTTTCCTGTACTCCAGTAATTGCGATTCTATTTTTCTTGCAACCCCCAACTCCACACCCACCTCCATTTTTCCCTTATTTTGAACTAGCTTCCAAATATCAGAGAAAACGTTCAACCTTTGACTTTCTGGGTTTGGCTGATTTCACTTAACATGATGGTCTTCAGTGCCATCCAGTTATGGACAAATGCCATAATTTCATTCTTCTTTACACCCGAGTAATACTCAATAACTAAATAGACACTTCTCAAAAGAAGAAATACAAATGTCCAATAAATATATGGAAAAATGTTAAACATCTCTAGCAATCAGGGAAATGCATAACGCAAATCAAAACTACAAGTGAGATTTCATCTCATTCTAATCAGAATGGCAATTGTGAAGAATACAAATAATGATAAATGTTGGTGAGGATGTGGGGGAAGAATTACACTCATACTTTGTTAGTAGGATAGCAACCACTCTGGAAAACAGTATGGAGATTCCTCAAAGAACTAGGAATGGAACCACTATATGACCCAGCTATCCCACTCTTCAGTATATTTCCAAAAGATCTAAAATCAGCATACTATAGGAATGCAGCCACATCAATGTTTGTAGCAGCACAATTCACAATAACCAAGCTATGGGACCAATCTAGGTGCCCCAAAACAGATGAATATAAAGAATATCTGTTTTGATTGTTATAGGTCATGGTCTTAGCTATTTGGTCACCTGAAGGCCTTCTTGTTTCAAGTAGGATCTTGGTTCCCCTACATCTGATGCCAGTGATTGAGTCAAGTCTAATTCAGTTTGAGTGCATCATAACTACCATTTTTAGATATTCAATTGGCTCTTGAATGGTATTGGACTTTATCAATTTTTATTGATTAATTAATAAAACAGTTACTGCCAGGTGAGGTGGCACATGCCTGTAATCCCAGCTACTTGGGAGGCTGAGGCAGGCGAATCATAAATTGGAGGCCAGTCTGGCACCTTTGAGAGACCCTGTCCCAAAATAAAATTTAAAAGGGTTGGTAAAGTGTCCCCAGGTTCAATTCCCAGTACTCAAAATATCAAATCTATTCTACTTCAAATAAAAGAATGCTTCCGCTCTCCCTCTCTCTCTCTCTGCAAACTGAAAATTCGCAACCTATAATTTCTTTTCATGTTACTAATGAAATTTAAAATAATTTAGAGATATTAATTTTGTTATAATTTTAATTGGAGCTATATTAAAACTGTAGATTAATTTTGGTATAATTGACCTCTATGATTTGGAGTCTTCTTGTCTCTGAACATGGTATGTCTTTTCATTTGCCCAAGTTGTGTCTTTGTTTTGCTTATTTTCTTGGTACTAGGAATGTATTCAGGCCCTCAAACATGATATGCAAGTAAGTGCACTACCGTGGAGCTGCACCCAACCCTCCATTTACTTTTTTGCATATGTATTATAATTATACATAAGAGTGGAATTCTCTCTGCCATGTTTGCATCTGCACATAGCATATTTGGGACAAACTTGTCCCCTAGAATCTTTCTTTTTCTTCCCTTCTTCCTGCTGCTGATCCACTTGCTCTACTCTACTGATCTCTCTTCTACTATTATTGTCATTATCATCATTATTATGTTATTTTAATTAGTGCATTA
Source organism: Glaucomys volans (assembly GCA_020662805.1). NCBI lineage: Eukaryota > Metazoa > Chordata > Mammalia > Rodentia > Sciuridae > Glaucomys > Glaucomys volans. Next base: position 698,999 of record JAJEJO010000455.1, on the reverse strand, counting down.
TAATTATATGTCAGTTTTATAATTTTCTCCATAACGTCTTGCTAGATTTATCCCTAAGTTGCCTTGTTTTCTATTACTATTAAAATAGTATTTTGAAATTGCACTTTCTGTTTTCTACTGGTGTGTAGGTATGCAACTGAACTTTGTGTATTGATTTGACAACCTGTTAAATCTTTATTCTAACAAGTTGCCTCTTATTTCTTTGGGATTGCTATGAAAGCAATCAAAACACAAGTTTTGTTTCTTCTTTTCTTATTCCTTTAACTTTCTTTTCTCCCACCTTACTCCACAGACAAGTGCAGTATAGAAGTGGTGATAGTGAACTTTCTTGTTTTTTATTTTAAAGGAATAATTTTCAAATTTTACTATAGAATATTGAATTTGACAAAGATTGTTTCCTTTTGACAGCTTGTTTACTAAGATAATTTTTTATGGATTATTATAAAATTTTACTGAATTACTTTTTGTCTGGTAAAAGAATCATACTCCTTTTACCCTTTAATTTTATTAAAGGGTGATTTAATAGAAGGTTTTCTGTTATTAAGACCAATCTTCTACTTTTGGATTACAGTATTTGTCATTATACAGTCAATAGCAATATTTAGTGCTTATAACAGATGTAAAAACATTATCTAATAGGTTTTTGCCCTAGTATATTTAAAAAATATTTATCTTCCCTCTTCCCACCCTATTTGGTTTTGTTGGTTATGTTTTTCATAAGCATAGGAAAAAAATCAGACAACTTAATTGTGTAATTCATTTTCATGTATTCATAAACATTGGTCACCAATATTATAAAATTTGCTTAGTGATACAAATATCCTGGAACATATATAATACCCTGTTCCTAACTTAATAACTAAATGAGCTTCTTTTGCCTAAGAATCCAAAATGTTAAAAATAATATAGTTTCTTTTTACAACGTGTGTTTCTCTACTAATCTTTGAACTACAGGTTATTTTGCAGTTTTTGGATTCACTCTAAAGTAATGGAGTAACATTGGAGGATATGACTCAGGGTACTCCTAGCTACATCCTTTCTCTACAAACACTGAGGTTATAGTACTCAGTATTTAGAAAATTTGGAACACAGCAAGAGTCAATAGATCAATCAGAGTGGAACTTGGCCAAACAAAACCTGCAATGAGAATGATCACACATTGAATCATAATATTATACTAAGGAACACCTCCGCAGAAATTGTCACATCTGCACGTGGTGATTTTTGTGAAATACACTTGAAGATGACATTTTTAGTTTTCTCCCCTTAAAAGTTGTCATAATCTTAAAATTGAAAATTTACTACCAGATGGTGATTGTCTTGGGAAGTAGAGGTCTTGCACCATGAAGTGAAGGAATAATTGGCTTTGCCCTATAAGTTTTTTGTTTTTCTTTTTGTTTTAAATTTCAGCTTATTTCATTGCTGAAGGAAAGGATTTATGGGAAATCAGCCTAGAGAGAAGGAGTAACAGTGACTTCCTTTCCCACATTTTTTTTCCTGCTATTTCTTCTTCCTAATAGTTACTTTGGAGATCTGTTATGCCAGGAGCAAGTATTGCTGTGGTTTGTTTTCCAGTTCTTCTGTTTTCAGACCATTCGTTCTGGTGCTATTGTCTGGGTTTGCAGGCTGCAAGGATGTTGGCTGTGGGGAACCCTTCATGGCTGCTGCTGCCACTGGCAGAGCTCTGTGTCCTGAGCTGTGCTGTGCTTTGGGGGAGGCAGTGGCATGGGCTAAGAGGGTCGTGGCTTCTTATAATCTGAGCCATGGCACATTAGACATACCACATAACCAGTACCACCTTGGTTTCCTTATCTGCAAACCTGGAGGAAATAGCACACCTCCTAGAGTTCCATATAACACACCTCCTGGAGTTCTGAGATGGAAATAAGATCACCAGTGGGTGCTCAACACATGGTGCCTGGCATCAGGTGGGTCCTCAGAGGTTATTTCCATGGTCGTGTCTTCCATCCTACTCCCACCAATGCTGTTGCTGCCCTCACAGGTGCCTTACCTGAAAAGCTTGGGACAAGAAGTGTTTCAGATTTGGGATTTTTTCAAACTTTGGAATATTTGCCTGTGTGTAATGATATACATGGGTGACCCAAGTCTAAACACAAGATTCATTTATGTTTCATATACACCCTGTACACAGAGGCAGAAGTTCATTTTATGCAATAATTTTGGTTTGCCCTTGGTTGGACTGTGACCCATCACCGGAGGCCAAATGTGGAATTTTCCTCCCGCAGCATGATGTCAGAGCTTAAAAAGTTTCAAATTTTGGAGGATTTCAATTTCAGATTCCAGTTAGGGATGCTCGACCTGTACTACGACAGCAACAGCTACTACTACTTACGCTGCTATTGCTGTATTTATCCAATAGGTCCTTTCTGGAATGAATTTCATCTCTTTTGTGTGGCGTGGGTGGTGGAGGATGAGAGAGCTGGGCTCGGAAAGGCAGTGCAAATCTACTTTCTAATGCCACTTCAAAATGCTAATCTCTAACATTTGGGCCAATCATATGCATACTGAAGCATTTTGCCAAATTGCTTTCCAGGATTTCCATAACAGTGATTTTAGAGGCCTTCTTTCCCAGGGTCTGTGGCAGCCAATCATTTGCCATAAAAATGTTTCCAGTTTCTGCTTTTCCTCGTCTGAACTGACTGTGATTGGAGAGTGTATTTTAGAATATTTCTTGTCCTGACATATCAACATTAATAGTCAACAAATATCAATGAAGTACCTTTGATGTGCCAGACTCTGGATTAGGCCCTGAGCCCCCCTGGGACTGACATACCTCTGCTTCCTGCTCTTGAAGAACCCTCAGTCCATCTGGGGAGGCAGGTGAACAACCGAGCATAGCATATGAGCAAAAAGGACAATTTCTCTCTCAAAGTTCATCAAAACTGAAAAAGAGCCTCCTTTCTCCAATCCTGTAATGCCTCAGAAGAAAACACCAAACCAATGTTTTGAAAGAACTTCCTACTAAGACTTCTGATGGAAATTAGAGGATTTGAAACTTAACAATTAGGTACAGCCGAAGGTTTCAGGTTTAAAAAGGTCCAAGAAAACAATACATGTGGACTTCATATGAGGAAGAAATCCTCAGAGACTTTTTTATTATAGTATGTGACATATGGATTTCATGCTTAACACTGCAATATTATAAGTTAAGAGAATTTTTAAATGGGAAGAGAAACTCTGAGCGTAATAGGATCAGGTCTCAAGGATGCTAGCTCCTCAAGGACTCCTGTTAGGCTCCAGCCAAGACCCTCCCCCAGGAGAGGGTTAGGTGGTCAGTGACCAAGAGGAGGAGGAAGCTTTACTGGTCCTAGACTATGTGCAGAGTTAGGAGAACAAGGCCATGGAGGCCCACATGGTCATCCTTGGAGGGTGAAGACACTACCTGGACTACTGCTGCTGGGACCTGGCTTTCTGAAGTGAGTGGTCCTCCTGAATCTCAGAGCAGGGACCACAAACCAGGGCATCACAATAAACAATTATATTACTGGTTAATGTATTTACTGAACTATACTTTTATTATTATTTTAGAGTGTGTTCCAACCTATTAAAAAAGTTTACTGTGAGCCAGGCGCAGTGGCACACACCTGTAATCCCAGCAGCTAAGGAGGCTGAGGCAAGAGGATCTCAAGTTCAATGCCAGCCTCAGCAAAAGCGAGGCACTAAGCAACTCAGTGAGACCCTGTCTCTAAATAAAATACAAAATAGGGCTGGGGATGTGACTCAGTGGCCGAGTACCCCTGAGTTCAATCCTAGGTACCCCAGCCCCCACCAAGAAAGTTCACTGTGAAGCCCTGTATGGTCTTTCGTGGGTAGCAGCCACATGCAACCCATGTTCCCATGGCTCTTGGTTGACTTGAGGGATTGGCCTGTACCATCTAGGTTTGTGTAAATGCTCCCTGTGATGTTTGCACAATAATAAAAGTCACCTAACAGCACATTTCTCAGAACATATCCCTATGACAAGCAATGCATGGTGGGGAAGCTCAGGTGGGAGGCAGCTCAGGCCCCGAGGAGAGGTGTGGCTGGACAGGGTCGAGGCAGGGGAGCAACTTCTGCTACCACTATTTTACTGCCAAGGACACTGAGGCGGGCCAGCCAGCATCTGAAGTCCCCAGGGAGATTCAGCAGAACGTGATGCAGGTTGGATGGAAATGCATGCTTGGGAACAGTCAGATGGCTGGGAAATGGGGGGAACCATTGGTGTCTGCAGCCAGCTGAGAGCCAGGGCCTCTGGTGGGATGCTGTATGTGAGAAGACTTAAATCTTAGTGATATCAATCCCTTTGGAAGTTTATCTTTGCCCTATGTCAGGAGCACGATGTTTGATTTTTTGCCATGACTTCTTGGTCTCTGCTGGCCGAGCGCGTTTGGTGAAGTGGAAGGACCCCTTCCACAGAGCTGAGCTGTGTGGAGTTGACCGGCATCTGGTTCCTGGGCAGGACGCAGCGATGGTCCAGAGAGCACAGCTCCGGGGTCTGATGCCTGGCCTAGGACACTTACTGTCCCACTCCCTGGCATATACACATGGGGCTTAGCCTCCATGGGACTGTCTCCTCCCTGCAAAGGGGAACTTGTCCTCATCCCTTCCATGTGGTTGTGAAGAGCATGTGAGGTGACGCAGCTGGGAGAAGCACAGGAAGTGCTTCATGAACACTGACTCCTCGGGTTGTCTCTGTTAGTGGCATTCAGAGACACTGCATTATCTGATATTATGAGCACATTATGGAGCAGGCCTCAGAGAAACATGGTTTGGGGTTTGCATTGCAGAAATCTCACAATTCCACTGAGCACAGGGGCTCTCCAGGAGGCTGAGACAGGAGGATCATGAGTTGGAGGCCAACCTCAGCAACTTAGCAAGACCCTGTCTCAAAATTAAAAAAAAAAAAAAATTTCAAAAGGGCTGGGGATGTAGCTTAGGAGTAGAGTACCCAGGCTCAATTCCCAGTACCAAAAAAGAAAAAAAGAAACCTCACACTCACAAGTTTATAGACCGTGAACTGCCTGGTGACATGATGAGGGACCAGCTTCCTCTGCCAGCATGTTCCTGGAGCTCAGCATGCTCAACATTTTATCTTCCCATTTTACATGCTTGTGAAGACAGCAGAACATGGAACCAGCCAGACTCCTCATTGCAACAGAGGTTTAGCGCCAGGATCCAATCATCCAGTTGACAAAGAGCTTGGTGCAGAGCGTGGTGACCAGCTGTTCCCCATCTCCAGTGAGCAGAAAGCCGGAGGAAATGGGTTTAAGCTGCATGGAGGATTGGGGTTATTTATGGCAGAACTTCCTGATGGTGAAGGGCGCTCCACATTAGGACTGGATTACAGAGAGAGACTAGAATTCCCATCTGGGGAGATTTGGAAAACATGCTCTTTTCTGAGAGATTACTACAGACACTCATCCAACCAGGCTCTGTCTTGTCTCTCTCCTTTTCAACACAGACGGTCCTTTTAGCCATATGAACCTTCTCTAAAGTTCTAGGGAGAGGGGGGCTTGTATGCAGAGAAGGGGAGAAGCTTCCATTGAGCTGGTCAGAGCACCAGCTGTTTGGTATTTGGGGTGAGAGCATGCAATACAAATCGCTTTAGCTAACGCTGAAGACAGAAAGCCTACCTGTTCTTCACCTGGGCCAGATGAGAAGCAACACAGGCCAAGTTTAGGTCTTCCCTGAACATGGCTTTCACTTGTCCCCTTTTTCCTCTTTTTGTCCACAGGCCTGGGATCAAACCCCAAGTCTCCTGCCTGCTAGATGCATACTCTGCCACTGAGTTACAGTCTCAAGGCCCTCACATTCCCCATTCTAAAAGATGTAGTGTTATATGCATCTGCCCATTCTCGTCAAAAGTCCTACAGAAATGGATGCTGTGGCCTGAATGCAATTTTCAAGGGAAATTTGAAGTATGGGGAGCTTTTAGATGTGGGCAACTCATTTTTAAAAGCCAATTATAAGCTGGGCATGGTGGCGCACACCTGTCATCCCAGTGGCTCAGGAGGCTGAAGCAGGAGAATCGCGAGTTCAAATCCAGCCTCAGCACAGGCAAGGCGCTACGCAACTCGGTGAGGCCCTGTCTCTAAATAAAATACAAAATAGGGCTGGGGATGTGGCTCAGTGGCTGAATGCCCCTGGATTCAATCCCCAGTTCCAAAAAAGAAAGCCAGTTATAGCCAGATATGGTGGCACAATCCTAGCTACTGAGGAGACTGAGGCAGGAGAATTGCAAGTTCAAGGCTAGCCTGAGCAACTGAGCAAGAAACTATCTCAAAACACAGTTTTTAAAAGGTCTGGGGATGCAACTCAGTGGTAGAGTGCTTGCCTAGCATGCACGAGGCCTCTCGTTCAATCATTAGTGCTGAGGGAGGAAAAAGTCATGTGTGCACCAAAGTGAGCATAGGTCCGTGGGTCATGACCTTCTGTGATGTCTTCCCTGTGAAGTCACCTTGGTTCATTGGCCCTATTAGCAAGCAGGGGCAGAGCATCTGCCCAAGTTCAACACAGATGTGAGCAGCAGAATTCCTCTTTTAAAATGAGAGCCTCTTCTATTTGTGGATTGAACCATAAGAAATTTCCATTTGAAGATAAAAATAATGAAATCTTGTCAATTTTCATGTGCTTCAACTTGAAAATAATCAGCCATTTAAGAAAGTAAGAGGATAAATGTAAACAGGGCTCCCTGGTGCATCACTGACACTGTCTGACTCCTGGAGATGAGGAGAGCTTTCCCTTATCGCTCGGGTACCCTGGGTATTTGCCAGCAAGCCGTGCCCGGCAGATGGAGGTGACGTCAGCTACTGCCTCAATGGTGTCCATCATCTCATCTGCACCAGGAGAGTCAGGTGACAGGAGAGTCTGCCCTTCCCAGGACTAATGGCTTTCACATCCTTGAAGCTCTTTCCATGGAAGTACAGACATCTGTGGAAATTTCCCAAAGAAATTGGCCTTCTCTTCTTGTCCCTTTCCATCTTCCACATAGTTACAGGCCACCATTTGCAAATATCACTAGTTTGAAATTAATGTGGCACATCTGAGAATAAAACCCTTGGGATCCACAGGCGGGAGGACTGATTCCTACGGCAAGGCAGGCGTAGTCCCCAGCCAGCCAGGATTTACAGCCACCATGATCCCAGGCAGAAATTGGATTGCTCACTAAGGGTGCCATTCTCTACAACGGGAAGGCTGGCGGACCTGAGTTCTCACAGGAACCTGGAGGGCACTGTCTCCTCCTGGGGTGGGGGTGTGACCCTCACCATTGTCTCTGGCATTCCCATTTGTCCTAGAACTCAAACTCAGATAAAAAGTGTTTCTCCAGTTCCAAGAGCTCTTTGGAAGAGTAGGGTAACAGGTGTCTCTCTTCCTTTCTCCCTCCTTTCCTTCTTTTCCTTTTTAACATGTAAGGGGAACCACAGGGATTTCACAGAGAGGGTGTAACAGAGGCTCCCAGGCAGCCGTAGACCTGCCCTGGAGAGTTGAGCTCCTTAGATTTGACAGTCAGGCTCCTGCAGGACTAGCTGAAGACTCAGGAATTCTGGGCTCATTGCTTCCTCTAAAAACAAGGCAACTGACTGAACAGTGGAGGTTTTTACATACAGACCATTTGGGTCTCATTCCAAATCCAGTAAATCAAATTCTAGGAATGGGGTTGAGGCATGAGTATCTTCCAGAACTCCTGGGGTGGTTGTGAGGACCCCTGGATGACCACCTGCCTGCCAGAGTGGCTGCTGGTGGGCTTGCCCCTGGTCTGTGTGAATTCATTCAGATGCTTACTGTGTGGCCAATGGGCTGAATCCTGGACCCTGTAGGAACCAGGGGGTCAAGGTCCCTCCTTCAAGGAGCTTGCCGTCCCATCTGGGGCAAACAAACCTACAGACAGCAGTGTGAGAGGATTTCAGTTGGGATGTAAATGGTGAGAAGAAGGCAGTCATGCAGTGGAGCCATGGAGGAGGTGACCAGAGAAGGCCCATGGGAGATGAGGAGGAACAGTTGGCCAGCACGCATGCTCAGGACGGCCCGGAGGCTGGGACAGGCTCACCATTCTTGAGGAGCAAGAATTGCCAGGCCAGGATGGCTGAAGCATGAAGAAGCAGGTTGGCAGAGAGGTTGGAGCCATGAGTGGAGGTCGGACCTCAGGCCCTGGCTGTGGCCCTGCATGGGGACCTTGCTCTGGCTGCAGCTGGTGCCGCTGGAGAGTGGCGGGGTTTTATTTCATTTGCTTTTAGAAATGAATTGATTTATACTTTAGGAAGTTCATTTTGGCAGCTCTGTGTGATACTTGACAAGGTGGTTATGAAATAACATCAAATATAAGTAGATATTTGACCAATTAGACTTTTTAAAAAAAATTGAGGTGTCATTCATATACCACAAAAGTTACCTTTCTTTTTTTTTTAGTATATTCAAATAGCAGTGCAACTCTTACCACTATCTACTTTTTGGATTTAAGAATTAATGACTTTAAGTTGCAAAAAAATATAATATTATAAGAAGTCATGGTATAATACCAGAATGAGTCAAAAAGGCTTGATGGAACTGCAAAGAACACTAGAAGTCTCACGTTCAGCACATCTGGCAGAACTTTTCTGCGGTAATGGATGCCTTCTGCATCATGCTGTCCAAATTGGTAGCCACTAGCCACATGTGACTGTTGAGCGCTTGAAATGTGATTGAGGAACTGTATTGTTTTTGATGACATTTAAATAGTCACACATGGCTACCATATTGAAGAGCTCGGCTCTGTGGCCATTTACAAATCCACAGCCTTATCTGAAATCATTTTCCCTATCTCCCCCTACCTCCTCAGTTTCAAAAATGATTGAAATTTTGAAAACAGGCTATACAAATTGTTGTATTTAAATTTAATCCTCCCCACAAAGAAGAAACTGGAGAGTTCCCACAAGGACTCCAGATGACAAGGGGCAGGAGACGAAGTGGCATGTTCTATAAATATATGCGAGTGGGAGTCAGCCCATTAGCACTGGGCATGAGGGACATCTGGAGCTCAGGAGAGGACAGAGGAAAGCGGGAGGCCTGGCCACAGCTTCACTACTCACAAAGAGAGAACAACTCCGAAAGCAGGATATTTTGAGAGGGCACAAAAGTGAGGTCGTTTCTTCCGCTCGAGATGTGGGTTGCATGTGACAAGAACAAAATGGCCCTTCTGGGTTCTGTCACCAAACTATCACCTAAGGAGAATCAAAGTGCCACGAAAGACTCTCCAGACTCCCATGGGTGAACTCTCCCCTCTCCCCAAAGATCCATGTAAGCTGTTAAAAATTAGTCTCCAGAGACCAGCATTCTTCAGAAGAATAAAAGTAACTCGGGAGGAGCCTCAAACTCTATTCATATTATGAAATGCTTGGTGTTTTTTCTTTCATTGTTCTTCACTTCCTGTTTGTTTGTCTTTAGGCACCAGGTTTGGCACATGTGGGCATACACGAAGGCAAGCACATTTGAAATCCTCTTGCCCTAAAACCCCCTATTCTTGGAGCAAAAAACAAATCCTTGTTTTTATTATGTATGAAGTTATGAAAAAAATGAGATGCACTTTCATGAATAATTAATATTTGCCTATAAAATAGGGCATGTTGAGGAGAAGGAAAAAATACTCATTTGTCAAACTCAGAAGAAAAGGCAACCAGGCTGACCTTTAAAATCGCAGGGTTTTAGGGCTAACGCACAAGTGTAGACTCTCTAGGTCAAAATATCTAAGTCAGTTATTCAGTTGACTAACGTTTGAATATAATGTACTTTAACTTCCTGTCTTGACATCTACATCTTCATGTGACCTGGAAAGCGAGATTCAAATTTCTAAATTTGAATTCTAATTTTTAGACTATCCAGAGTTCCATGTAGGAATGTGGTCAAGTAAGGAAGCAGCCTGGTGCCCCTCTAGGACTGTGCAAGGGACCCCAGCTGTGTGTCCAGGCTGTGGATGACCCTAAGAGTAGCCATCCCTCAGCCAGTCCTCAGGTCCTGAGGACTACTCACTGGGGCCAATACTGTCCCACCCTAGGGAGGACCAACCTAGGAGAGACACCTGTGCAGGCCTAGGATGCAGCCTGCGGCATTTGGGAGGGAATAATGGAGTCCTGGATCTTGGGGAAAGATCTAGAAGATGGAATCTTCCCTTGCTCTGTGGGACACAGAAGGACTTGTTCTAGGAGCAGGTTCAGAGTGGAGCATCTAAGGCTGGAGTGTAGCTCAGTGCACAGCACTCAGACCCTGGGTCCATCACTAGCACTACGGAAACCAACAACGGCAGGAAAAATCGAGTGGGGCATCTAAACCATGGAGGCCAGGACATGGACCCTGCTTGCTGGGTTAAGTTCAGGTCTGCCCTGAATCTCTCCTGCTTTAGGAATCAAAGCCTACCTCAAGGCCTCTTTTGTGGAAAGAAACTCTGCTCCTAACATTTTCTATAAATTTCACCAGGCTGGGACAACAGAGAAGTCACTTGTCAGACTTACCCTCTGAAATCTGATTCTAGAGGTGGTCGCTTTTGCAGTCAGAAGTTTTTGGTTTGGTGTTTCTGTCTTTGTGCTTTCAGACTCTATCAAGTCAGTGTTCCCCATTGTGGAATTTGCAAAACTGTGCAGCCATTACCACAATCAGTCCAGAGCATTTTCATCACTGCTAAAAGGAACTGTACCCATTAGCAGTCCCCTTCTTTCTCCACCTCCCTCCCAGCCCTAGGCATCTGCCGACTCCTTTGTCTCTAGAGATTCGCCCCTTCTCCACTGAGTGCTTCTGTGCTTTTAAAGTACCCTGGGCAGGTCCACAGATAGAATAGTAAGGTCTCACTGTATTCAGATATTTTAGTTGTAGTCTCCATGGAGGTAGATGAGTGCTTCTCACACATTAATCTTCTCATACTTAATGTGCAGGAGAATCACCAGGGGAACCTAGGGAAAATTCCCAGTGATTCTGCAGATCTGGGTTGGGCCTAACCGTCTGAATTTCTTGGTGCGTGCATGTGTGTGTATGCGTGGGTGCACGCATGTGCATGTGCTACTGGCGATTGAACCCAGTGGTGCTCCACCACTGAGCTGCATTCCAGCCTTTTAAACTTTTTAAAGTTTGAGGTAGGATCTCACTAAGTTACTTAGGGCCTCAATAAGTTGCCGAGGCTGACCTCGAACTTGTGACCCTCCTGACTCAGCCTTTTCAGTCACTGGGATTACGGATGTGCACCCACACGCCCAGTAAGACTGTGAATTTTTAAGTGATGCTGATGCTGCTGGTCTGGAGACCACACTTCAAAGGAGAAGCACAGAGGTGATGCTCAGTCACTGTTTTAACTAGAGAAGCTTCATTTCAGAGGGGTTGTCAGGGAGACTTAGGACAGGTCCCCCCATGGCATAGCAAGCGGTGTGAGTGAGCACGTGTGTGTGTATGGGTGCGGGGGCTTTGGTCCTTGGACCTCTGAAATGAGGGCTGCGAGGACTCCTAAGGTCTTTGCTCCCTTCGGCTCTCCAAATCCAAGGCCTTCCTGGTGTGTCGTCATCCTTGTATGGGCAGAGACCCTGCAGATTGTTTTAACTTGACCTGGTTCCTTCCTTTTTTCAAGACTGCTAAACCACATTCCTTTGAGCATCTCTGACATATCAGGGCCATCGGCTCTGGTCACAGTGCTTCCTGGAGACTGTCTTCTTGTGAGAAGAAAGAGAACCAGATCTCCAATACTTTGATCCTTGTGAGGAGTTCCTTTTCCTTAGGTATAGGGACCACCATCCCCAGTTACACAGGAAGAATAACTGGTTGCCGGAACCTAATTACGGTCCAGAGCCTTGGGGTCCATTTGGGGGGTCACTGTGCAGCCTTGGCATCTCTTGCCACCCACACAAGAAAGACTCGCTTTCTCTAGGTTTCAGCAAATTTGTTTGTTTGTTTGTTTGTTTTTTGCAGTGCTGGGGATTGAACCCCGGGCCTTGTGCTTGTGAGGCAGGCACTCTACCAACTGAGCTATATCCCAGCCCAGAAAATTTTTTTGTTCCTGTGGTTTTGCTCAATAACTGTAGCATCAGATCCTCTGGCAAAGCCAGGACTGGACCAGAAGCCAAGCTTGAGTCATCTTCCAGGAGGGCCCTCAAGACTCCCAGGCCCCCAGTTTCTATTTCAGATGTGAAGTGGGAGCCCAGGGAGGCTCCTAGGGGTCTGCTGGACCCAGAGAGTACAGGCCAGGTTGTGTGGCATACCCTCTGAGAACGGCATATGGCGAGGTTGAGCTTCCTGGGTGTGGAGCAGCCTATCTGTAACTTCTCCCTGTGACGCATTTGAATCTAAAATGATGAAAAATCACTACGAATAGATAAGAGTTCGAGTACAGCGTGGTCATCTGGAGCAGCACGTCTCTGATCATACCACTTCCCAGCTCAAGCACCTTCTGTGGCTCCCCACTACCATGTGTTAGAGCCCGCTTTTTATCATGACCTTGCTGCCTGGACTCAGCATGTCAATACCTTACACCGCAGCCACACCACACTGGAGCACATGCTTGCCAGGAACCAACACCTCTCCCTATGCAGTTGCCTTCAACTGAATGTCCCTCTTCCCCTTCTATGTCACAACTTGAGCCATCCTTCCAGGATGAATTGCTTGCTTCCTCCTCCCCCATATTTTTTTTAATCTTTATTATTATTATTATTCATTTTCTTATCTTCTTCCTCACCTTTGTGTTTTACTCTAACTAAATGTTCCTCTGATATTCTCTTACTCTTTATGTTGTTAATGAAAACAGTGCAAATACAGCTACCATTTATTGAGCACTTACTGTGTGTCTGATAGGATGTGGCTTACGTAAGTGGCTTCATTTCATCTTCCAGTGCCTTTGTAAGGAAGCTGGGATTGCAAATCCACTGCACAGGTGCAGAAGTCCCAATTTCTTTAGAGTTGCCCAGGAGGTCTGACACTGGGTCCAACCACACCCTCCTCTGAGGTACCATTTTTATCCATCTGTCTCAGCTAGAGGCTGAAGTTGACAAAGTAGGCCACTGGCTTATGTACATAGGACCCTGCAGGACATCCAACCCATAAGGGACTTGAGTTTCCTTGCTGTGAGATGGATCAGGGGATTGTCCATGTGCCCCAGCACAATGAATGTCATGGGCCATGCCCATCCCCTGGTTGTTCTTTATTCTTCAGCAATGTCTCTGAGCTGTGCGCTCAGGAAGCTTCAGAGCAGACCCCTGAAGCTTCTGCCAAGTATTGAAGAGAGGCTTTAGGTCCTTGGAAAAGCAAAACAAGCAAATGGCAATAAAACGGAGAAATTTAAACATGTGACCACAGGGACCATGGTCAGTGTGCGTGCAGAGCAGGTGAGGAAGAGAGGGGTCTGCCGGAAGGGGGCCTCCAGTGCAGGTGGGCACAGTGGGAGGAGGCTCTTGGGGGGTCAGATTGCTGTTCTCTCAGCACTGATCACACAGGGGACTTGTTCGCCACCTCGGTCAGCTCTTGGATCTGCTGCGAGAAGGATGAGTGAGAAAGTGGAACCCAGCAAAAACATCCCCAGAACGGAAAAGTCAAGTCCCACCAAAACCATGATCTAAGCGTTTAAGGGCTCCGAGGTGCTCACAATATAATAAATAATATTTCAAAATTTAACATTCGGTGCCATCATGATTTCGTTAGAATTTATACCGCCACGCACAGCGATGTTTATGCAGAAGAAAAAGACTTGAGGAAGTACTATTAGGGGTTGAGTGTGAGGGCTGGGGTTTTGTTTTTAAGTTGTTTTTGAACTTTCAGAGGGTCTCAAGTGAAATGTATTAATCAGAAAAAACAACTGCTAACCAAATATTGGGGGAAAATAGGATAGAAAAAAGCCCAGAACTTTAACTCAAAAAATAAAGTAAAAAAAAAAAACAAAAACCTCATAGGGCACAAATAAGTCACAGGGGCAGCAAGTGACTGGGCGGGGAGAGCATTGTTCTGACCCAGCACGTCTTTCTCCCTAATGTTCTTTCATGTACGAACGCAGTATTTCAGAGCTTTTCCTGAGTTTGTTTTTGCGATGAGTGACTTTAAACTTTCTTAGACACAGCCTGCCAGTGGGGAACTACGATTTGAAAATGTGACGGAAATTGATGGAATGCCCCAAGAATTTTCCATGTCGATAACTGAAGAGGAGGGTGGGAAGAGCAAAGCGCTCTTGGCAAAATGTCCTCCCACATCCATGTTGTCGTTCCGGGGACTGTCCCATCCCCACCTGGTCCTGGCTGTCCTCTGCCACATAATCACAGTCACCCCAGGGAGTGGGATGGATCAGGAGGGAAAACTGGTCTCCAGTCCTGTCTTTGCCACCTTGGATTCTTCTAGAGCTCTGGAAAGTGAGGAGGGGTCACAGCCAGATGCCCTTTGGCTCTATCCTCCTTCTCTCCGTACATAGACGGCTCCTTACATGATAGTCTTGGATAGAGAGAATTCCAAGCTAAAAATTCTGTCCGCAGTTAGCCCAAATAAACAGGAAAGAAGGCAGCAGCAAGGCCCTCCCGTAAAATCTTCTAACTTGCTACTGATTTCAGTAGCAAGTTAGTTGACCTTCAGGTTTGTTTTGGTTGTTTTAAATGTTTGCTTTTTGTTTGTTTCTTTGTTTTGTTTATTTCGTTCTTGGGGCGGGGAGTTGTACTGGGGGACTGAACTCTGGGGCACTTAACCTCTGAGTCACATCTCTGCCCCCCACCCCCACCTTTTTTTAACCACCTGGTTGCTGAGGCTGGCTTTGAACTTCCGATCCTCCTGCCTCAGCCTCCCAAGTCACAGGGAATACTGGCTGCACCACTGTGCCCAGCTTGCTTTCAGAATCTTTGTATATGAAATATTATCAAGGAGAAAACCTTGTCCATGCCCCAATAACCTTCTTACATTTTAATTGTGACTTTTAAAGTTTTAGAATTTTTTTTTAGACCTAGGGATGAAGCTCAGTTAGCATGTATAGGGCCCTGGGTTCAATCCGCAGGACTACAAAAAAAAAAAATTTTTTTTTTGATACTGGGGATCAACTCAGGGGCACTTTATCACTGAGTTACATCCCTGGTCCTTTTTAAAATTTTCCAATTTAGTTTTTATTTTAAGACAGGGTCTTACTAAGTTGCTTAGGGCCTAAATTGCTAAGGCTAACCTCAAACTTGCCATCCTCCTGCCTCTCAACCTCCTGAGTTTCTGGGATTATAGGCATGTACCTCCCCACCCAACAAAAAACCAAAAAGTTTTACAAAGGGAATTAGGAATGGGTGCATACATGCTTCCAGGTTAGAAGCAACTGAACCAACCCTTCCAAGTTCGTATTCTGTGTGTGCATCGGGGCCTGGTTGCAGGGTGAGGTGGAATTCCTGGGTTAGAACTAATGAACCCAAGTTTATAGGACTCCTTCTTGAACATCATATAGCTCTTCCAAATGTCATTTTGATAAGTTAATATAAACGAATCAGAAACATCTGCAGCAATCCCCCTGAACACACAAGGGCTTCACAATTAAGTGGAAGAATGTTTAGCACAATGTGTTTCGGGTTTTAGCGGATCCACAATGTTTTGAAAAACAGTTCAGTTCTTAAGACATCTTGAGAATTTGAAAGGCAGCTGGCTCTCCCTCTTCCTTTAAAAATGGCAAGGGTTATTTCTGTTCTCCATGTCACCTCCTGTTGCTCCTCTCATCTGCGGAGGGAATTCTCTAGCACAGGGAGGCCCACAGCTCTGTCGCCTGCAGTGAAGGCTGCAGATGGCTGTCCTCCAACTCTGGGCTTCCTTCAAACCCTCTCCCCGTCCCATTCCCAGATTCTCTTCCTAAGCAAATACTGTGTTTCAGGCAGAGCTTTGAAGAGCTGATTCTGCAGTAGTGTTTCCTACATTTGCAATACTCGTTTCTAGACTGAGGTGGGACACTCGTGCTGTGGACCCCCGGGGCCAGCGTGTTAAGAATTTCCCGATCCATAGAACCGGTTCACCTTCTGGATGATGCCCAGCATCATCGCAGCCCTGAGGAAAAGGAGAGTTGTCAGATATTCAGAGGACGAGCTGAACCGAGACAGTTCAGCTAGAGGAAGCCATGCTCCAGTTCTGTGAAAGGCTACGACTACCACCCCACCATGGACGGAAGCCACATGGGGCTCAGTCCCCATAGGCTCCCTCTTGTTCTGGACATGGACTGAGGGATCCTGCAAATGCCAGTGGAGCAGATGAAAGTGACTAAGTGCAGTTCCCTCTCGAACTCGTATTCGTCTTTCCATCTGATCAACTTCTAGTCTCACCATCCTGAGATTTTAATCACCTGAACTCAGAGCGACATCGGTTAGATCACCCAATGTATGACTCTATCTGAACTTGAAGATGAAGCAAGAAACCCTCTTGCTTTCTCACTCCCTGTTTTCCCCTTCAGGGGACACTGTCAATCTTCTTTAGGCTTCATAAGGAATCACCATTCAGATTTTCCATAGGTCAGAAAGGCTTGATTCCTTGATCTTAAAAAGTTAATAAGAAGAGTAATTAAAAGTGATGGGAACATATTAGTCCATAGATTTGTGAATTCGGGGTGTCTGTGTCTCCTTCATGGCAGAATTGAAGTGCTTCACCCCCATAGCTTTGGAATTTGGCACTACTAATAATATTTACCCATTGCATTTATTTTTCTTTATTTACTTTTTGGGTCCTTGGGATTAAACTCAGAGCCTCATGTATGCTAAGCATGTGCTCAACCTCTGAACTATATACCCAGCCCGCTCCATTAATCAGCACTTTATTCCACTCTGAGCCAAATTTTAGTCTCACCAGAACAGACTGAGTCACACTCCTATTTAAACGCTCCAGGGATGCATCATTTCTCCTAGCCTCAACCTCAAACCGTGGCTCTACCCAGCTTCTGCTTTTGACCTGTCACCTGTCTCTGTTCCACATCCCCTGTGTTGGAGAACACAGAGTGGTCTCTCCCTGACCCACAGACCCCAATAGAATCACTTCTCTCCTCATCTGGGACTCAGCTCACACGGCTCCTCCTTGGGCAGCATCCCTTCAAACACCTGCTTGGCTCTGTAGTACATTATCCAGCTCCAATGTCGTCATAGCATTTATTGCTAAATAAGATGGCCTGCTCATTGTCAACCATCCATGACTAAAGTGTAAGCCATGAATGAATGGTCTATGTGCACATGGCCTGTTTGGAAAGACTTGCTGTTTTCTTTTTCTTTTTTTTTTTTATGTTGAGTATTGAAGGGTTTTGTACCTTGTGTATGTATTCCCACGCTAGTTGGAGTGTATGATGGCTTGGAGAGTGTGTTTATTTTACAAATGTTCCATCTCTGAAGTGTATAAGGACATCTGTTAAAGCCCAGTCTCTCAGAGAGCAAAACCAAAACCTTGCAAAATATAGGTTCTTTTGAAAGGGTTGTCCCATTCCTCAGATGTACCTTCCCAGTCGCTAGGCCTTAGATTAGAGGTCCTGGCTGAACAAATACAGAATACCAGAGTCAGCACAGCAACACAAAGATTTAGTCCTTAGTCTCCTGCCTCTGGGGACAACACGATAACCTTGGGAAGAATTTTTCTGGGGAGGCCCTGGTCTCTGTGTCTGTCAGTCTGGAGCACACAGACTGATCCCCCCTCCTCCCACGACCCCAAGCACCTGAAGAGTTGAGCATGATCTTGGGAGAGCTCATGGCAATGTGACAACCCTCAGGAGCAGGTGAGAATGAGTGTGTCGTCCTGCTCATGCTGGATGATGTGATTGCAGATGTGGTTAGAAATGACAAAGAGTTTTCCAGCCTGACTGAGTTAAAATGGGGGGTGGAACTTCCCAAAACCATTGATGTTAGTATGACCCTGTTCTCTTAGCTTTTATTTTTCCTAAAAAGTATCTTTTTTAGTAAATGCTTTCTTCATTCTAGTAGACCCTCCAACAGGTGTTCTCTGCACAAAGGCCTGAGGCTGTTTCAAGGTAGGATTCTGACCATGATACAAAAGCCCTTTGTAAGGAAACAAGGTTTGTTCTTCTGTACCAACAATGGTTTGAAAGGTTAGAAATGATTTGCAAACTTCATGACTTCTTTGTAACTAATGTTGGACTTGTCATCCAGGAATTTATGTCAACTTGTCCTAAATCAG
Organism: Glaucomys volans; assembly: GCA_020662805.1. Classification (NCBI taxonomy): domain Eukaryota; kingdom Metazoa; phylum Chordata; class Mammalia; order Rodentia; family Sciuridae; genus Glaucomys; species Glaucomys volans. The sequence continues at coordinate 680,897 of JAJEJO010000455.1, read as the reverse complement.
GGCCAGGGGCCCCGGCTTGGCTCACTCTCTTCTGCTGCCCACTTGGTCCCTGGGCCAGTCTGCTGGTTCAGGGGTGGACCTTACTGTGCTCTTCCTTTTTGCACCATCTGTCTGCACTTGGACTGTTGCAGGATCCTTCCTGGGCGTCACCAACTGGTTTGTCCCCAGCATTTGTATCTGTCGCTTTGATCACACTATTTTACTCTCTTAATTCCAGTTGTGGCTTCCCCTAACACTGCAGATTAAATCTGAGAGAGCAATAGTTGTATTTTTTAAAACCCTGCCCTGGAGCATCCTTGATTCTTACCGCTCAAAGTGTGGCCCACGGGCTGCTAACATGGCAGCATGGACATCACTTGGGAGCTCCTTAGAATTCTCAGCCCCAGGTCAAGTGCATTAAAATCCGCATTTTAGCAAGATCCCGGTTGATTTGTATGCACATTAGAAACACTTCCCAAAATTCCTCACTACCTGCAGTGACTGCCACCACCACCACCAACCATCATAACCATCGTCACCATCATCGTCACCACCACCATCATCACCACCATCACCATCATCACCGTCAGCTTCGCCATCATCACATCATCATCATCACAGCCAACAGCTAGGTCTTACTGAGAGTTCCTTGCCGGACTTTGCTCTGAGCTCCTCACACACCATCAACGCTCTCTCACTTAGTGCTCCCAGTGTCCTCACGTGGCACGTACTTGTACTATTCCCATTTGCAGATGGGAAACTGAGGCTCAGGGGGATGATGTAATTCATGTGAAATTGCTCTCCCCGGGTTCTTTTCTGTTCCCCAGGTCAGTCCACTCTGTATTCATTTGCTTCCTTCTTGTTAGTCTTCATACCGCACTAAACCAAGGCCTTTTAAATGAAAATTACAAGAGGCCATTGTTCTCTGACAGAACCTCCTGCACTGAACCCCAACAGAGCAGGCTAAAAGTGACAATGCCATCACACACATGGAAGTTCCACAGAGCCTAAGCTCTTTACCTGACATTCTGATACATCGGTATTAGAGAGAGAACTGCAAAATCCCCCAAACAGGCCAGTTTCAATTGGCATTATAATGAAGTTCCCTTTACAGTAACCAAATGCAAATTCATGTTATCTAATCATTTGTCTTCCTACTGTTCTGTGTTCTGCCCCAGCCTTCCAAGGAAAGAAACTTTCAAACGACCAATCTGCTTTCTTAAATCTATTTTCTTTCTAGAAAATCAACTTTCTCAGGTATGGTGGCTCACGCCTATAAGGCCAGCTACTCAGGAGGCTAAAGCAGGGTGACCACAAGTTCAAGGCCAACCTGGGCAATTTAGCAGACAATGTCTCAAAATATAAAGAAAGGACTGAGGCCAGGCATGGTGGTGCATGCCTATAATCCTAGTGACTCAGGAGTTTGAGGCAGGAAGCTTGGCAATTTAGCAAGACCCTGTCTCAACAAATAAAAGTGCTGGGAATGAAGCTCAGTGATAGAGCATTTGCCTAGCATGCACGAGGCCCTGGGCCCATTGGACACTCCATCTATTTCATGGAATGAAGTGTTGCCCAACTCTAGAATAAAAATTAAAGCAAATTAAGATCTTTAAATTGTTGTAATCATATCCTTTGTTTTATAAGCCGTTGTGAAGGCAAGGCTGTTAGTGTGTTCTGTGAAAGAGCTTTAGATTTTGAAGTCATTTTAAAATAACACTGAGTCTATGCCCTGTATAGATTAGATCTCTCTCAGCCCCAGAGAATGAGCTCTTTCTGCTGCTTCTAATTAAAGTGAACTGCTTAGAGTTGCAGTTTACCCTCCTCCTGGACATGAACTCCTTCCAGCTCTGTTGAGATAGTGGAGTACCTTGAACTTGACCTCTGGATGAAAACTTACATTTATAATTCTAATGTGAAAAAAATGGGGACAAAAAATATGACCTCACAATGATAGTGGTCCACAATTTATCAAACCCCTTAAAGAACTCAAGGTTGAAATAACTGTAGCCTGTGTCCTCAAGGCCAAAGTTAATTATAGGAAGGTGATATCCGGGGTCTGGAAGAGATTAAGGTTGGTGGTTGTCAAGCTCTGAGGGATGCTGCAGAGAACGCTGTTGAAGGGTGGGGCCTGGCCTGAGAGCACTCCTCTGGCCCCTCACTTCCAACCCATTAGGGCAGGCTTGCAATCTTATTATATATGATAGGCACTGGGCAACATGTTCTTTGATGAAATTTCTCCTGCTATTTTTTTTTTAAATGGTACATTAAAAAGCAATTGAGGGAGCCAGACGCAGTGACACATGCCTATAATCCCAGTGACTTGGGAGGCTAAAGCAGGTGGATCACAAGTTCAAGGTTAGCCTCTGCAACTTAGAGATATCTTGGCTCAAAATAAAACAAAAGGGTTCAGTGGTAAAAGTCCCCCTGGGTTCAATCCCCAGTACCTCAAAGAAAAAAGGCATCTGAGGGCCAGGGGCATAGCTCAGTGGCAGAGCACAAAAAATGGAAAAAGAGCAACTGAATGAAAGTGAGGTAATCCTACTCTATCCTTCGCATCCTCTGCAATTGAGTCCCTTGAAGTTCAGAAAGGCAAATTGACTTCCCCAAGGTCACACATTGTTTTGACTAAAAGCTATTTCTTGCATTCGCCCTTTGAAAGCTCAGAAGCTGGGCCAGCAGCCAAGTCTGCCGGGCATGAGCTCCTCTGCTGTCTGCCCTTATTATACCCAGAGTGCTGCCCTGCTGTCTTTCCTTTCCTTTGCATTTTGGACTCCTTGGCATGTTTAGAAAACAAAACAGTGTCCAGGTGCTCAGGTCAGAGGTGAGTCAAGAAGTCACAGCTCCTCGTGGTCGTTCTCCTACACCACTCGGTCAACCAGAAGGGCTTCCCCCCTTTCCTGACTGTTTAATACATGAAAGGGACCTTGAGAACACCCTTCACCTGGAACAGTGGTGCAGGCCTGTCATCCCGAAGACTGGGGAGCGAGGAGATGTAGTTCCGTGCTCCTGGGTTCAATCCCAGTAACTAACACACACACACACACACACACACACACACACACACACACACTCACATGCTGCGGCAGCTTTCTTCCTTCTGAATGCTTAAATTACTGAAAACCCCAACTTAGAAGAATGTGCATTTGAAGAATCTTTCACCAAAAAGGAGAGATGGATTTGGGGATTCTGAGAGCACACAAAACTCTATGAAAACACTTTTTTTTTTTAAAGGAAGATAAACCAACAAACAAGATTTATTAAAGAGATTATCAGTGACATTTTGCAATCAGTAATGATGGATGTGTGGGTGATTTTCATTTTATCATCCCTGATTACCAGATAGTTCTTCATGCGGCTGTGTGATAGATGATATGCATACTAAGATGCATGTTTTAATAGCAGAAAAAGGCATTATAAATTTATTAAAGTGTGTGTGGGGGGGAATCATAGCATGGAAGTCATGCACAAATGATGAACCTCTGAATCACGTGTGTGTGTGTGTGTGTGTGTGTGTGTATGTGCGCGCGTGTGTGGTCCTGGGTATTAATCTGGGGGTGCTCTACAACTGAGTTAATACCCATTACTTTTTTGAGTGGGGGACAGGATAGCTAAGTTGCCCAGGCTGGCCTCTTGCGTAGCTGAAATTACAAGTGCATGCCCCTGCAACCAGCTCCAAGCATTTTATTTCTAAGAGGGGCTCTCCACCCACCTAAATGTTGATGTTTTCCTGTTTTGCTGTCTAAAAGATTAGTTGCTAATCCTTGTCTCCTGAGCCTGTGTTCTGGAAACATGCCTCAGAACCTCAGCCATCAACCTCTTGGGCATGGCCAACTGGGATTCCTTTTTCTTAACTCTTACCCTTCCCCTCTCTACCATTCCATTTTACTCATCATCTCTATTTCTAACCTATGTGGGTTAGTCAGCTTTCCACTACTGTGACAAAACACCTGAAGAATCAACTTAAAGGAGGAAAGATTTATGTTGGCTCATAATTTCAGAGACTTCAATCTTTGATCAGCGGGTTCCATGGCCAGCTGGGCCTGTGATGAGGCAGAGCATCATGGCAGAGCATGTAGGAGATCAACACTGGTTACCTCATGGCAGCCAGGAAAGAGACAGACACAGAGACAGAGACAAAGACAGAGGAAGGGACCAGAGACAAGATATGCCCTTCCAGAGTACACCCCCAGTAAGCAACCTACTCCCTCCAACTAGGTCCCACCTTCTGAAGTTTCCACCATCTCCCCAAAGTGGCATAGTGGCCACGCCTGTAATTCAAGCAACTTGCGAGGTTGAGGCAGGAGGATCTCAAGTTCAAAGCCAGCCTCAGCAACTTAGCAAGGCCCTAAGCAACTCAGTGAGACCCTGTCTTTAAATAAAATACAAAATAGGGCTGGGGATGTGGCTCAGTGGCTGAGTGTCCCTGAGTTCAATTCCTGGTTCCAAAAAAAAAATCAGTCTAGGTGTCCATCAATGGATGAATGGATAAAGAAAATATAGTGTATCTACATAATGGAATTTTATTCAACCATAAAAAAGAATTAAATTATATCATTTGCAGGAAAATAGTTGGAACTTGAGAAACTTATGTTGAGTGAAGTAAGCCAAACTCAGAAAATCAGGGGTTGTATGTTTTCTCTCATATGAGGAAGCTAGGGAAGAAAAAGGAAAAGAAAGTTGTGGGGAACAGTGATCTCATGAAAACCAAGGGGAGATCCTAGAGAAGAGGAAAGGGACCAGCAGGAGGAGTAGGTAGGGAAAGGGGAAATACTGGGGAATGTTATTGACTAAATTATATTGTTGTATTGTGTGCATGTATAAATATATAGCAGTGAATCTCATTATTGTGTGTGCAATATAGTACACCAATAAAAATGGGAATAAATAAATTTAAGCCCTGCACTAGAATATATATGTATATATGTAAATGCATGTATATTCTATACATATATGTATGTATTACATATATTTAAATCTCTAACAGAATTCCTGAGAGATTACAAAAAACATCTAAAGATACTAATTAGTAATATGAGAGAGTAAAGCAGCTCTGTCACCCTTGGGGATCTTTTCATTTGTTCACTAGAATTAAGATGCTGAACTTGGTCTCAGGTTAATCTCTAGAAGAGGGAAATGATTGTCATTGAGTATTTATGACATCATGTAACACTCAGGTACCATGAAATGACACCGAGGAAGGATTTGACCCTTGTTAGAATTTGGCAATATTTTTCCTTGTAAATCCTCAAAGCAGGGCAGATTACCAGGTGCACTTGGTTAGCTGGGGGGTAAAAATATGTAGCCCTTATGTAAAAAGGGGCTCTTGACGGGGTTTTGTCAAGGTCAGGCCCGTTGGGTGTGTATTTATAAGACAGAACCTGCAGAGATTAGTTCTTAGTTCATGTTCTGCTTTGGAGGGAGAGAGGCATCTGTCACTCAGGTATTTGTTATAATCCCTCATTCTTATTTTGCAGATCCAGTCATATCTTAGCACTTCTTTGTTGGATTCATTTTGTGCATTATTGTGCCTATTTAGCGTGGATCTATTGCCATTATGCCTAATTTGAACTCATTTAGAAGTACGTTTCGTTCCCAATGAGAGACACCCCCCACCCCTCTTGTAACATGTGCTCACCCTGAGCAGTAACTGTCTCCAGGGGAGTGCGCTGCTTGGCTGGAGGCTGAAATTCTCAAACTCACCATGGCTGGCTTAGATGAATCCACATCCATTTCTGGAGCAGAGGGCAGTGTCGACCTTCCTCTGCACCACAGGGCTCTGTGGGGGAGACAGAGAGGCTGGAATACAATCAGGAACTGCTTAGGGAGAAAAAGCAGAGGAATGCAGACTTGGTAGGCAGCCAGCAGCTTGGAGAATAGTCACATCCTGGCAATTTCCAGGGGCATTTTTTTCTAGCTCTGGGGGTTGAACGTGGAGGCACTCTGCCACTCAACTACTTCCTCGGCCCCTTTTTATTTTGAGACAGGATTGCTAAGTTTCCCAGGCTGGCTTGGAACTTGTAATCCTTCTGCCTCAGTCTCCGCAGTACCTGGGATTGCAGGGGTGTGCGACCTCGCCTAGCCAAGGTCATCTATTTTTAGCTCTCAAATATAAAAGTACTATTGGCATTTTTCAAGGCCTTAAACACAATATTGGTCTCTTACATTTTTATTCCCTCAAATTATAGATGCCCCACACCAGATAAGAGCTCCGATTGCTCCTGGCTGTTCTGAATATTCTTGGCACCCCGCTTGGGCGCTGGACCTCTTCGGCACATGTGAATATTGGCAAAATAAATACACACAACTTTTTCTGAATTCCCCCAGGATTCAAACCCTCAGACTTTGTGCAAAGCAAAACACAAATCCGGACCCTCAGGGTCTTTACCAAGTCGCCCTACAGCAGCACGGTTTCCTGTCCCTTGTCCTCCCCACTGTCAGCGTTGGCATTTCACTTGGATGTGGTTTTTATAGAGTCCATGACTGCGTAGGACTACGCTCAGCAGCATTGAAATTCTACTCTCCAGATTTGTTCAACAGGGTTGCAATGTTTTTGTTTTTAACTTATTAAGAACATACCATCATATAAAGGTGTTTACCAGTTTTAAATAGATTGCTCTTCCTGTTTTAACCCAAGTCTCCCCTCCCACCCCTGCCCCTTAGGAGGATGAGAGGGAGGGTAGAAATGAGTGTGTGTCAAAAGACCCTGTGTGTGTGTTGCTGTGTTTCTCACAGCGTTGCTGTGCTGGGTTGTCTTTATGAGTCCCATTAAAAAGGTGAACTGAAGTTCAGAAGCAAGTGATTTTTCTCAAGTCTATGTATTAGCTATCTCTTGCTGCTGTAACAAGTTGCCACCAACCTGTCTTTGGGGTCAAGATGAGCAAGGCTCAATGTGATCATTATTTTTTAGAGTTATAATCTTTTGAAATGTCTGTATTTTTAATTGAAATATTTAATTTGAATATGAATTCATTCTCTTAAAGTTTTGGAAGTGGGAAGCATAAAGTGGATTTATTTGACTAAAATCGAGGTGAAATCAGGGCTGCCTTCCTTTGGGACATCCAGGGTCCCTTCCTCCATTGTTAACATTAGCAGTGTTGCATCTTCAAATTGCTCTTGACTCTGTCATTTCTGCCTTCCCTCCACCTTATTAAGGATTCTTGTGATTTCATTGAGCCCCAGATATCCATGATCTTTGCATCTCGAAGTCATCAACTTAGTGATACCTGCAAAGTCCCTTTCCCTGGGTGAGGCATGCATTCGCAGCTTCTCAGGGTGAGGGCATGCACACTTTTGCATTCTGCCCACCACAGTCAGGAGCCCCTCTGGTGCTGGAACACAGATGACCTCCCCCAAGCTTCAGGCCTTCTGTATACACAAGAAAAAGGCCTGGCTTTTCTGAGTCTTCACCTAGTACCTTTGTCTTTGATGCCCCTCATGCAGTTTTATGGAAAGCTAATGTCTTATATGTTTGTGTGGACAGTAGGGATTCACAGGTGTGCAACACAGTGTAGACTCCAAGGAGACCACAATGACATGACAGGGGAGGAGCAGCACCTTGGAGATTAAGGCCTGCGAGTTTAAGGCTGGGGCCATGTTGACAGGTGGAATGAACTCACAGTCTTCCAACTTTTCTCTTCTAGGCTTATGTACAGAAGTATGTCGTGAAGAATTATTTCTACTATTACCTGTTCCGATTTTCAGCTGCTTTGGGTCAAGAAGTGTTCTACATCACGTTTCTTCCATTCACTCACTGGAATATTGATCCTTACCTATCCAGAAGACTGGTCATGATATGGGTTGTAAGTACTATTCGTGGTAGTATTCTGGGGATTGAACCCAGGGTCTCACGCATGCTGGGCTGGGCGAGTGTTCGACCACTGAACTCTCTCCCAGCCCATATGTGTTATTATTGCTTACTGACCATTATCACTTCTAAGACAACTGTCTGCTTTGGTATTCAAGTACTTTGCATATAGGACCTTTATCCCCCTCCCCCAGTACTGAGGATCAAACCCAGGGGCACTCACCACTGAACAACATCCCCAGCCCTTTTTATTTTTTGAGATGGCATCTTGCTAAGTTGCTCTGGCTGGCCTTGAGATCCTCCTACCTCGGCCTCCTGAGCAGCTGGTATTGAAGGTGTGCACCACTGAACCTAGTTTGCATGTTTGTTCTTTATATTTTTAATTTCTCCCTAACCCTTTAAATTTGTTGTCTAATTTAATTTGGAGAAAGCAAATTTGAGGGCAACTTGTAGTTTGTAAAGACAGAACCAGCCTGTGAGTTCGTGTGCTTTGAGGTATACCTCCCCACAGGTAAATAAAACTAGAAGGGAGAAGTGATGAGCCCAGAACAAAGGACCCTTGTAAGAACTCACAGTGGGTATGAAATACACCCTTCTAAGAGGCATTTAAAAAATAAAATGAACACAGATTGCAAGAACTAAAAAAAGTAAAATAAAAATGCGGCATTTCAGTAAAATTTGATCAAACTCTAAAATTAGAAGCTGTTGACTAACAACTCCAAGCGGCAGTCCGCTGCTGTCTCAAATGCAAAGGTGAAACATGCAAGGTGGGTGTCTTCCTAGAGGGAACTTCTAGTGCAGCGGGGCTGGTGCCGTGCACAAACACCATGACAGATCCAGGGAGGGGTGGAACTCCTTTCCCTGTCACTTAACTTTGCTCAGGGCTCAATGAGCTCTGATGTTTTTGTTGTTGTACAGGGGATGGAATCCAGGGTCTCTTGTATGATCTCTGAGCACTCTGTCACTAAGCTGCATCCCCATCCTTTTTATTTTTCATTTTGAGACAGAGTCTTGCTAAGTTGCCCAGGCTGGCCTCGAACTTGCCATCCTCCTACCTCAGCCTCCTGAGTGGCCAGGATTGCAGGTGAGCGCCACATGCCTGGCTGTGTAACAGGGCGAGTGTTGGATAGTTATGTGACAACAAGGTGTACTACAGATGTACCGGCTTCAGGGTCAGGCAGGCCTGCGATCAGGCGCAGTTAGATCACATCCGTGTCCCCTTGTCCTGAGCCTTACCATCCTCCTCATGCAGAGGCAGGGAGGGCCTGGAGCTCAGGCCTGCCACGCAGGGGCAGCTCTGAGCTGCTGTTGGGGCAGCAAAACACAGAGTGACTAGTCCCAGAAGGCAAAGGAGTCCACAATCAACTAATTCTAGGGTCCAATGTTGCTTAGCTGGTAGAGGAAGTTTTAGGGGGTTCCCTGACTCAAGGTTATGCCCTAGAAACAAGATTGGAAGTGCTTAGTTGGATGTAAAGGAGATGCTGTGTGAACTTAAATGACTTCCCACGTGGGCTTTGTCTCCTTTGTAGAACAAGTAGAGGGGACTTGATCAAGGATATAAATTAAAGTGCTTTGGGGGCAAGAGAAGGAAAACTGCCTCTCTGGGGCAGGGACCTGGGTTGGAGGGGGGTCCTCTGTATGAATCATTCACCCCATGGTCACCTGGGGGCATTAGGGAGCAGCAGCCCCTGGGCTCCACCTGTGGCCACCATGAGGCTACCATGAGCCCAGATTTGCTGGATCCTTTGTTTTTCCTAAAATATCTCCCATTTTCCATGTAGGCTTCCTTTTTTTTTTTTTTTTTATACCAGGGCTTGAACTCAGGGGCATCCAACCACTGAGCCACATCCCCAGCCCTATTTTGTATTTTATTTAGAGACAGGGTCTCACTGAGTTGCTTAGTGCCTTGCTGTTGCTGAGGCTGGCTTTGAATTCATGGTCCTCCTGTCTCAGCCTCCTGAGCTGCTGGGGTTACAGGTAGGTACCACTACACCTGGCTAGGCTTACATTTTTAAAACATATGTCAACTGAACAAAGAATTCTCAAAGACCAAATGCAGAAACCCTGTTTTGAAGCCTCTTCATCTAAAGGACCACCCAGTTGTACACTTCTGATCATTTGGACCCACATTCTTCCTCTTTAATCCTTTTCTCTCTAAAACTATAGACTACTTTTTCTTTTCCTCACCCCTGCTTCCACCTGGCCAGGAAGTGTAGCTTTTAAATTATAAAAGTGTGACTAAAGAATCTGCAAAAACACACACATCTTGACAGGTGATGGAGGGCACGTTGATCCAGATGCCTCTCGCTCCTTCTGAAGCCCCCTCTGGGTCTGCCGGAGGACTGGGTTTGGGGCAGGAAACAGAAGAAGCAGTGAGCATTTCTCCTGTCCTTAATCTCTGCAACTCCATGGAAAAACCCTGGTGCTTGAGTTTTGTTTATTTTCACACACACACACACACACACACACACACACACACTTGTTTTTCTCCCAAACTTTCATGGTGGTGAAATGGCACAGATGCTATAAAGTACCTTTAATAACCCGGTAATATCTTGTCAAGTGTGTAAGGAGTTCACTGGCACGTATTTCCCCCACTGAGGATGGAGAAACTTCCCCAAGGAACTGGGAGGCCTTTAGACTTGATTGGAGGCTGTGGTTGGGGGCTCTGGTCGTCATTACTAGTGGATATTTTACACTTCGGACTCCTCATTTCAAAGTGGTCAGTGGGTCTGTGTGAGGCAGCATGACTCAGTATCTGTCAGAGAGCGAGTAATTAAAATCTTTGCCTGAGAAAGGCAGGTGCAAGCTTTGAGTCTGCACACTGTCCTGAGGCTGGCCACCTGTTACTTGATGTTTTAAGTGGGTCTGTGGCCTGAGCCACCGGCACCCATGGTGAGGTTCTGTGGTACTCTGTGTGGTCACCTAGATGTCACAGCAAAGTGGAGAAAGGAAAGGAAATCTCCGTCATGGCTGGGGGTTGGGAGGGAAAGTGGGGTGGAGCAGGGTGAAGTTTTCTTGAACTTGAGCCAGCCAGAGAAGTCAGCTTCCTTCTATGGCAACCTCACCATGTAAGAGACATTTATTCCTAAATTAGGGACAGCCTCTTCAAAGAGGGGAGAAATGTCAGTTCCCTAGGGGAGAACTTCAAGTTTTGTAACATCTTATCTCACCCAAATTCGTTGGAAGGCAGCTGCTTGTTCAGGAGTGCCAAACCTCTTGTCAAATTGTATCTGAATTCAGTCGTTGTCATGGAATGAAGACCCAACAGGCCTTGTTGCTTTTAAAAATCAATTGTTCTATTAGAGGTGACTCAGACTGTCTGAAGTAGGGTAGCATAATTGATGGTTGTGTTAACTGCTCTCTTTACAATTATGTTTGTTCTGACCTCCTATTATACATCATTTATTTACAGCATCATTGTCTTATTTAAACTTTGTTATAATAGGTTAATATCATTTTATAGATTGGAACACTAATACTTCAAATAATAGAAAGTCTTATAAAAATATAAAATATATGAACAATATAAAGATGATGCATATATATTTGAATTTATATATATGTAACTATATATGAAGATGATATATATATATAATATATTTTGTCACTTTACATATTTTATCTCATTAGTCCTACCAGCAATCCTAAGATGCAGTTCTTACCAGCCCGTTTGACAGGTCATGCAGCTGGAATCAGTAAGGGTTCGTTGCTCGCCCAGGATTGCACTGGATTAAGTGGCAACGTGAGTTTGATTCTGCCCGGGGCCTCCTCTGCCTGACAGGGCCCCCATTTTTTTTAGCACAAGTAAGTGTTCAGAGTGAAAAGCATCCAATGTCTTTATTTCTTTAAGATGTAACACTGGGGCATGATGTTAAAACGACACACCCATGTTCTGATCCTTTGCTTTGGTTGTGTTTCTGATACAACCCTGCATTCCCCTCCCCTCAGGTGTCTCCTATGCGCCCTCTTTTTTTTTTTTTTTTCCCTTTGGAACCAGGAATGGACTCAGGGGCACTCAGTCACTGAGCCACATCCCCAACCCTATTTTGTATTTTATTTAGAGACAGGGTGTCACTGAGTTGCTAAGTGCCTTGACCTTGCTGAGGCTGGCTTTGAACTCGTGATCCTCCTGCCTCAGCCTCCCAAGTGCTGGGATTACAGGCATGCGCCACCACACCTGGCCTATGCACCCTTCTTGATGAGCCAAATGTCTTTCATACCAGAACATTTAGACAAGCTTTGGTTCAATTAGGCGAAAGACAGCAGACAAGTCATTATTTCTCTTTTCTGTCCCATATTGAGATTTTTCACCTATCTGGACTCAAAAGAATCTTAGACATCAGGAGAGAACAGCCCTCGAGTGGGTCACCTGGGGAGAGTCCCCGTCAGGAGAAGTAGATGGGGCTTCAGCCAAGACGGGCCTTGACTGAGCACTTACCTTCTATTTTGGCTTGGTGACAGCCAGATCCAAAAAAGAAAAAGGGAAGAGAACGGGCTCACAGTTACACTGATGTATCCTAAGAAGGTTAGAGGCGATTCCATTGAAACTGGACGTGGCCGACTTTAAACACGAAGCAGTCTCGCTCACTGTTTGCTGAAGTCATTCTGCATTTTGTAAAATATTGATGGCACAATGGATCCTTGAGGTTTGGAAGTCTTCTTTTCTCTGTTCTTATCCTATTTTACTTATTAATATCCTGGCTCTTTTCACAGACATTTCATGGCATTCATGATAAGATGTAAGGAAAAAATTGGGATAAGTAGATTAAAATCAAAATGCAGATATAATAAAAGATTAAAACCCAAACTAACATTAAATATAGCATGTTGAAGTGAGGGCATGCCTATAATCCCAGAGATTTGGGAGGCTGCGGCAGGAGGATAGCAAGTTGAAAGCCAGCCAGGGCAACTTAGACCCTCAGTGACTTAGTGAGACCCTGTCTCAAAAATTAAAAAAAAAAGACAGAGGTAAAGCACCCCTGGGTTCAATCCCTAGTACAAAAAAAATTTTTTTCACATGCTGGTACAAGGGTGAGCCATGTATTATTCTTTGAACTTTCTTTTGACCAGACCAAAATGAAGTCACATTATCTATGAGGAAATGATAAGCCAATTCCTAAGAGATTGATCACTGATAGCACTGATAGAATGGTTAAGGCTGGTGATATATATTGCTAGATGGTTTTCTGAGGAATATTGTTTAGCATCAGTACCCCCCAGTCATCTCTGAGAGTACTCATTTTGACTCCTTCTCCTGATCTTTCTGTATTCTCATTTTATTTTACTTATTTGTGGTACTGGAGATTGAACCCAAGGGTGCTCTGCCACTGAGTTATACCCCCTGCCCTTTTTTATTTTGCTTTAAGACAGGTCTCACTAAGTTGCCCAGGCTGGCCTCAAACTTGTGTTCCTCCTGCCTCAGCCTCCTGAGTTACTGGGATTACACATTTTTCTTATTATGTTGAAGGTCCTGGTTGTTTCTGAGAGTCATAGATAGCTGGCTCCATTCCTAGGGAGTCGAGGCGAGGCAGAACATCCTGGCAGAGGAGTGTGGCAGAGGGAAGTGGCCCATGTGATGGAAGCAGAGAGAGGGAGTCCACTCACCAAATACAGAATACATACCCCAGTGGCACACCCCCAATGCCACCTCCTCCAGCCACACCGTACCTGCCTTCAGTTACCACTCACTTAATCTCTGACGGGATTCATTCACTGATTGGGCTAGGGTCTCAGAACCCAATTTCTCTTCTGAAACTTCTTGCATTATCTTACACATGAGCTTTTGGTGGACACTTCACATCCAAACCGTAACAGGTGGACAGGGGGTTGCTCCTGCCTCCATTAGCAGCTTTGAGGTTGGGGCAGAGTTTTGTGGTCCTAAAAGGAGCCCTGTGCTGATGTAATGCAGGTAGTATGTTGTGGTTTCCAGAAATATAGACCCACTCAGACTTGTTCAAGACAAGGGGCCTTGATTCTAAGTTTATGGGGAATCCAAGAAGCAGAACCTCACAGGAACACACACCAGGAAATGGTTTGGTTGGTTTGACAATTTAGCTATGACTCCTCATGACTTTGTGTGTGTGTGTGTGTGTGTGTGTGTGTGTGTGCACTCACATGTGTGTGTGTGTGTGTGTGAATCTCCTCAATATCAGGTAGTGTGTTCGAAATGCATATCAAATCTATTGCTAAATAATTGTTAAATCAGCTGCTGTTTGTATTCAACACAAATTTTTAAAAAAACACTTTTATTTATTTGTTTATTTTGGGTACTCGCAATTGAACCCAGGGGCACTTTACCACAAAACTACATCCCCAGCCCTTTTTATTTATTGTTTTGAGACAGGGTCTCACCTTGCAAAGTTGTTGAGGCTGACCTTGAACTTGCAATCCTCCTGCCTCAGTCTCTGGAATCACTGGGATTATAGGCATGCCTGCACCACATCTGGCTCTTGAAGAGATACTTTTAAAAGAAAATGCTTTATCATTGGGCAAATATAAATTTCACCTTTTTTTGTAGATGCAAAGTCCTGGTGATAAGGAGGCCATAAAAGTACAAGATATTTTCTGGCAGGCCCTTCTGTTCCTGTTCTCCTGAGATAAATTAACTTAGATTGGAGAGCTCCAGCTTAAAAGAAGAGTTCCCACCGCCCCCCACCTTTTTTTGTACCTATAGGACAAAGCAGACCTAACATTCTCATTCATTCATTCATTCATTCAATCATTTGTGTTACTGGGGATTGAATCCAGGGTCACTCTACCACTTAGTTACATCCCCAGTCCTTTTTATTTTTTATTTTGAGATAAGATCTCTCTAAGTTGCCCAGGCTGGCCTTGAACTTGCCATCTCTTGCCTCAGCCTCTGGAGCCACTGGGATTACAGGCATGCACCACCATGCTTGGCTAAAATTTACATTTAAATTGTGCCTGCGAACTATATAGTGTCTAACTGCTGTAGTTTGTGATATCATTGTATAGATTAGTCCCATAAATTGAATTAAGAAATGAACTTTGTAATTGCATGTCTAGATAGAGCCATGTCTTTCTGGACTTGGGCAGGCTGCCACCTGGTTGTCTTACAGGGGAGTTTGTAGCTTGGTTAGGGAGGGGAGGGGAAAGTCTGCCCTGTCCCCGTATTCCACACCCCCTAGACGGGGGTCAACTTCAGTGCCAAAAGATGGCTTTAAATGTGATTATCTCTTAATCCCATTTAAACCACTACCACCAGTCACTTCAAAAGATTGCCCTGCTCGTTAAGTTGGTCCTTGCTTGAGATTAATGAGTCTTTAAGCATGGTGACAATGGCCAGATTGTAACCCTCTCTAGCATGCAGTGAATGCAATGGAATTAGGCGTCAGAGATTCTGCCCGGTCCCTCTGAAGTAGACTCTGTAATTTAGCCTTAGTTAAATATTAAGCAAACGTCTCCATAGGGCTGTTATACTAGCTGTAGTGGGTTGGTTTTGAAACACAATAAGTAAAACCATATTGGTTTTAGTGTAGATTTTTAAAAGCCTTAAACCTGGACGTGTGAACAAAAATATTTGGATCTCTCTGAGCATCATCAATACCTGAAAAATGATTCCTGCATTTCTCATTTAATGATAGTGATTGGAAAATATGCCCATGTTCTTCCCTCCTGCTCCCCCTGCTCACCCTCCCACCCTACCACTCCTAAGACTGGGATGTGGTGATGGAGCAGAAGAGCCATCGCCCAGACAAGGACCATTGCCCAAAACACCCCAACAGTCACCTCTAATGCTTGGTTGAGTTTATTGAGTGGATGGGTGAGGATTTTAAAGCTTAGCTAAATATAAAATTGAAACACCAGGGTCCTGGGGGACGGATACCTTTAAGACTGAAATGAGCCTAGGCACTGTGGCACATGCCTGCCGTCCCAGCTTCTTAGGAGGCTGAGACAAGAAGATCACATGTTTGAAGCCAGCCTGGGCCACTCAAAAAATAAAAAGAATTGAGGATGTAGCTCAATGACAAATGTCCATGGGTTCACTCCCCAATAACAAAAAGAAAAAATGAGGTTGGATTTGCTAAAATGATGCAAAGAACTAAACATTTTATAGCGAGTTTTGACATGGAATTAGTTCTTCATCCTTCCATTTGGTTTATTTTAGCTGCTACTGTCCTATCAAGAAAAACAAATGGCATTTGCCAGGTCGTATCCAGACCCCAAACCAAGCCCCCTCCTGACACATTCGAGTGTAAGGAGTTCAGTTTCACCTGCTGCCCCACCATTGCCTGCAGGGGAATCAGGCCCTACTGGGTCTTTACAAAGGCCATTCTGGACTGGATTTTGTCCCAGAGTTTATCTGACTCATTTGTAAAATGGAAGGAAAGAGAATGGACTAATCTACAGGTCTTGGAGGTCTTCCTTTCAGGTGACATTTTCAAATAACATCTTAACAACTCTCTCTCTTTAAAGAAACGAATCAGTTCCATTTGTGAAGCTGCATTCCTGGGGGTTGTGTTCTCACAGCAGCCGTTAATGGAGATGCATGCCAAGCACCCCATTTCACAGATGAGAAAAACCAATACCCAAAGAGATTAAGTGACTTGCCCAACGGGGCACAACCAAGAGCGAGCAGGTAGTGGTCCGATCTGGCTCTGCCTCCTAATCCCACCCCACTGTGATGCCTCCTATAGCCGAACTCTACTGTCTCCATCATGAGCATCGTAGTCTCATGACAAGGACCCTATGTATGGCCACCACATGTCACAGACTTCCAGACTTCCTTCTTCCAGCTCTGTGCCGAGGTCCCTGTGAGTCTCGTTGGACAGTGTCCCAGGTTTCTGAAGCTTAGTGGGAAAGCCAGAGGACCTCAGGGACCTAGCAGATGGCACAGGGCTTTGGCACTTCCGTTTCAGCCAGAGGCCTTTGAGGGCTGCCCACTGACCCCCAGAGTTGGTCCTTCCTGGCCCCGTGCTCCACTTCTATATCCTACTGTGTAAAGCAGCCAAGTGAAAAGAAGAAGGGAGAGAAGAGTGGGCCTTTTGTCCCTCTAAGGGACCTGAAGAGCATTGGGCATTTTTCTTGTCAGCATACCTCTGACTTCGAGGCTTCTGGTCCCTGGGTGCCCTCAGCTTCCATGCCCACCGCACTGTCCAGCCTCAGTGTGAGTGACAAGGGCCCTCAAGTTCCTGGTAGCTTTGCTCTATCAGGAGGGCCCTGGGAACTGTCCCCATGCTGGGATGGGAGGGACGGGCTTTCCTGGTTAAGTGCTCTGCCAGGCCGCAGCCGAGAGGGAGCACTGTACTGGGCCTCTGGAAGTTTCTGAGAACTACAAAGCAAACTCAGCCTCACTAACCTGACGTTGCCTCCCTGCATCTTCCCTCCCCTCTCTCCCACGCAGAACAGGACTCCCCCAGAGGCACCTCCTGAGGGAGCCCTGGGAGACCGCCGGCTGCCTTCTGTAGTCAGAGGGCAGGAACCTTGATTCCTTTCCTGCCAGCCCAGTGCCACCACTCGCCAGCCAGGCCTTTTAGTCTATGGGGTATACACAGGGACAGGGAGGCACTGTGTGTGCGGTGGCACTTGGCAGGCTGAGGGCTCCTCTAGCTGAGTCTAGCTCACGTGATTTTAATTTATTTTTTATTCACTCTTTTCTTTTCTTTGCAGCGCTGGGGACTGAACCCAGGGCCCCGCTCACCTAGGCAAGCTCTCTACCACTGAGCTCCATTCCCAGTCCCTCCCTTTTTTTCTTTAAATTTGCTTTTTGAGACAATGTCTCACTAAACTGCCCAGGTTGGCCTCAAACTTGTGATCCTCCTGCCTCAGCCTCCCAAGTAGCTGGGATTATAGGCATTTGGCCAGTTCACATGTTTGCACTTACTCCATGAGGTAGAGTGAAGGGCCTTGAGTAAATAGTTTGAAGGGGTCACTGCATCACTGCTTGTGAATAAATCACATTCTAAAATTTGTACACGCAGGTCACTTGCTGCTGTGCTGCTGTTTGATTACTTGTTGACAAGAACGTGGACCATAGGCCAGCTTTCAAGATGGTAAATCTCTGAGTGCAGTGGGTCCTGACCGCATGCTGGACGCAGGGCTGCGGCCTTTATAAGCTTCATGCAGTGAATAGAGGCACTATGGTTCTTCTCTGTCTAAAGGCGAGGAAGCAGCATGCGGCCAACCACATTAGGCAGAAGGGATGGAATCAGATGCAATTCCGTATCTACCTGGTTCCAGAATCCTCCCACCTCTGCTCTGCAGTAGCCTTCTCCCCTAATCATGTTAAATATACTCTGGCTTCTATTTTGTATGTATGAAACATGTCCGATTAATTTTAATTTTTCAAGCAGAAAACCACATTAACATAAACTGAATCAATAAGAAAGATCCCTAAAATCCTACCTCATTTGTTGATTTGAGGGTCATTTACCTTTTCCATCTATCCATATCTATCTTCACTGCTTTGTGATAAATGATTTTAGGTAAGACATGACTTGTCGTTCCCAATATGCAAGAAACAGGAATGGGATTAGGAAGATGCATGAAATCTTTTAACCTAAAAAGTAATAATTGAATCAAAGCTTCATGTATTCCCCGTAAGAACTGGGACTAGGGCTCTCTTGGTCCGGGTACAAATGGAGCAGGCAAGCTTTGCTCTCAGCTGCAGGGAGAGAGAGAATGTGTGTATACACGCATGCATATGAATTCATTGTTTGCATTGCATATGCCCAGATTTAACTAGAAAAAAGATGTTGTTTTTTGTTCCTTTTAAAATTAAATTTCTTCTGGCATTCACAGGCACTACAAAATCAGAAAGGAAAAATGTTTTGTTCAATTTGAAAATGCTTTCCCAACACATAGTGATCTGACTCTGGGGCTTGGGGAATGATGTTCTGAAGATTTTCCAAAACACTCTAACTTGGAATTAGCACACTGTGAGCTGCAGAAGGCTTGCTTCCTTTCAATCTCACACTGGTAAACAAAGACTAAATGAGTAAAATAAGAGAGATTCTTTTATTAGTCCATAATAGAAGATCCAGGCAAAGGCGAACATTAGATCCTGCACTTAATACCAACTCTGCAATTGATTGTACACCTGGAATGTGGCTGCCAGCTGTCAGGACTTCTTAGACAGGTGCTGTGTGAAATACAGACAGATTGAGCAATTTTCATACTGGGGAAAATATTCAGCTACAAAAAATAGATGCAGTGACTTGGACTCAAAGTCTCCATTTTTCTGTAACCAACAAGGACCATATCTTGGGTGTTTAGTTAGAATTTATTTAAAAAAAAAAATCAAGGGCAGGGACTCCTTCACTTGGATAAGTTTTCCAAATAAGGCAAATCTTCTTTAAGGGCTTTGCCTTTTTGGAGGCTGGATTCAGAAATTTAAACCTAGACTTATACTGTAGAAAGCTCCTAGAATGTATGTTAAAGACTGGGTTTTATGTTTTCTTTCAAAGTCTACTAATCTACAAAGAATGTTTAACTACTCATCCTACAGGCCAATCAAAGGGGTGTGTCTTCGGCACTGAGAAGATTAAATCATTACAACTTTGTCAGGGACTGGGTTGCAGAAAACCAGGTGCTGGTCTTTATTTTAACAGTCTCAATAATAGCCTAAAAGGATGTGTTTAAGACTGTTGATCTGGTGTCTCGCTCTTTACGGATGCTGATTTTGAGTCAGTTTGTAGATTAGCGAGAAATAAATGTTAAGACTTTCTATGTGAGAGCTCTTTTAGACTTTTAGACCTTTAAGATTAAAATAGAAATATCATGCATGGGATAGACGTTGATTCAGACAATGTTTGTTCAGTGGAATAGAGGTATTGCAATTGAAACTATTCTAAAAGCTGAAATGGATGACCCCCAAGTCAAAAAGTAAGTGATAACAAATACTCTCTTGGGGATCACTTGGACATTTACAATCTGAAATTGATTTTTTTTTTTTTTTGGTGCTGTCCATTGAACCCAGGGTCTTGTGCATGGTGAGCACATTCTGGACCATTATGTTACACCTCTGGCCCTGAAATGAACATTAATTGCATATGAACAGTAGGACTGAATACAAGTAAGAATACAGGCATAGTAATATTTGAAAGCATTTCATAAAACAACTTTGGAATCTTGTATTCTCAGATCCATGAAGCTTACCTCTCCACTTATAGATTTTGGAGGGCGGGCCTTAAAACCATGACCAGAACACATTCGTTATATATAATAACACTTTGCTCCTAAACTAGGTCTGGGTGCATCTCCACTAAGTCTGAAAAAAAATACAAAGGTGACAGGCATGGTGGCACACACCTGTAATCCCAGCAGCTTGGGAGGCTGAGGCAGGAGGATCCCAAGTTCAAAGCCAGCCTCAGCAAAGGCAAGGCCCTAAGCAACTTAGTGAGAACCTGTCTCTAAAAAAAATTCAAAATAGGGCTGGGGATGTGGCTTAGTACTTAAGCGTCCCTAAGTTCAATTCCCAGCACCATTTAAAAAAATTAATAATAATAATACAAAGGATGTTTACCATGTCCTTGCTTCTTAAGATGATGTAATAGTAGTATCATTATCTCATCCTGGCTCCTTACCTCTACTTTGAAACCAGCAGGCCATAAGCAAATTAGAAATAGGTACTGAAATATCAGAAATAGGTACTTTCTGTTCTATTTTTAAGTTTTTAAATTTATGCATTGTAATTATACATAATAGAAGGATTTATTGTCAGATATTCATTTATGCACACAGTAGAACAATATAATTTGGTCAATTTCATACCCCAGTAGGTACTGTAGTATTTCCATATCCAAAAATAGGATATCAGGAGCAGGAAAATAAGAGAGAAGAATACAGGAATCATGAGTCAGTCATTGTTTCTAAAAATAATGTTTTAGAAAAGCATACAGCTCTGCAAATGGACCGGCACCTCCAGGTGCAGTCTTACCTGAATCTAACATTGATCTGTGAGGTATAAATACTTGAATTACATGTGATGAAACTGAAAACAAGGCTTTGGAAACACCCAGAGCTCCTCCTCAGGTAACTCTCCGTTTCCGTCAGCATAGCGCATCAGGACTGGAATAAAGACCCTTTTGGAGGACGTGAAGAGTGTTTGGCTGGACTGTACAGGGTAGACGTAAAGAGGACATTGATGCGTGGGGAAATCAACCCCTTAGGAAAGTTGAAAAAAGGAGGTGATGAGTCCGACTCAGAAGGGGAAAGCTGCCAGGCAACAGCAGGGGCTCCAAGGTCCTCCGCCAGCAGGAGCCTGCTGTCCTGGTTTGCATATGTGCCTTCCCCCATAAACAGGCTCTCATAAGCCAAAGCAATTGTATTATGAGTCATTATGAGATTATTGGGCACATCAGAGCACGTTTGAAAGACATTTAGATATTTGCTGAAGACTGGACCTTTCTTTTTCTCTCTCCTTGGTGCTGGGGATCAACCCAAGGCTTTGCATATGCTGGGCTAGCACCCTAGGAGTAACTGAGCTGCATCCCAAGCCGTCCCCTTTCATTTTAAGGGAGAGTTTGCACTTTTTCTGGTTCTGAGAGTTTGGCTTTGCCAGCATTGGCCTTCCAGGGGCTCAGCGCAGTTCTCTCTCGCTTCCCCTCCATCTACGAGCTGCTGATGGTTTGAGAGCCTGAAGGAGTTTGCAAAGGAAAGGGCAGAGCTTATCTTGAACCACGCGTACCAAAACTGCTTTTATGTCTCCACTTTCTGAAGAACTGATTAGATAATGCATTCAAGATCCCTTGGCTTAAAAAAAGAGGAAGGAAGTTGACCTCTTTGGCCTAGCCTGAGCCCCATGTTTCTAGAAAACAGAAGCCATGGAGATGATCCTCCCCAACTTCTGTGTGTTCTGGGGAAGGATTTACTGCAGGGAGCCATCCTTCACCAGGTGGCTTAGATGAGACTCGAAGATGCCCCCTTGTTTACCCAGGACAGACCCAGACACACACCCTCCAAATTCCCATTCTTTGTCTCATAAGCCATTAGTGGAGCTCTGCCCTACTGACCAATTGAGACAAAATACCTGCTACCTCTGCTCCTCCAAACTTAATGAAGTCTTGCCCACCCTCACCAACACACGGCCCCTCCTCGAGACCCCTGCTGAGAATGGAGAAGCCTTTGCCCCATCCCACACCCAGGTCTCTGTGCTGTGGCCATACCTCCCCAGGGAACAGCAAAACCCTTTCTGCTTCGTCTTTGAGGCCTTTGAAGGTCTCTGGGTCTCTTCCTTGCAGTAGATCTCCTCCCCTTCTTCTATAATTTGTCCACTAGGGTGTTTATTCCTCAATGTGGACTTGAGTTCTGTCTCACAGAGGTCATGAATCAAGCTGCACAGAGCAAGCCCCGGGGGACCTCTGCATGACTGTGTTATGTTTTGCATCATCAAGAACCATTCAGTGGCCAAATTCACTTTGTGTCTGTTCTCCTTGGGTGACGTGCAGAGGTTTTGCGTCATAGGACACCGCTTTGCACGCACTTGAACTCCTCTAATAAAACAGCACTTAAGTAACAAAGAGAATTAGGAAGGAGCCACTGCCCTGGGGCTGGGAGTCAGCATACCAGCTGGGGAAACCTGGTAGCGCTCTCAAGCACAGAGTGGCATCCCAACTCGAGCTCTGAATTCCCGAGCATTGGCTGTAACTATCTTCCAAGGCTGTGACCATCTACAAAAGCACCGTCCACAGCCAAGTGCTCTGTTCTGTCGTGCATGTTCTCTGGGAGCAGGCTTTTCCAGCATCCACCGGAGCATGAGGATTTGCTCCACAGCATCTCTTGCTGGGCAGGTCCACCTGGGCCACCTCCTACCTCGTTTTATTGTTTCTAATGAATAGTTCACCAGCAGCAATAGTTTTGAGGAGTGTTATTTAAAATAAGTGGAAAATCACTTTGAATTCTATTAGGACAGTCAGACTATTGATTAATTGCAAATCAAATATGTGCTGTACTATATACAGCAGGTTTCTTTTCTGTCATTATTGTAGTGCTAGGGATCAGACCCAGGGCCTCACTGTGCTGCGCTCTCAGCCACACTCATTGTCTACTTTTGCTCACTCCAACCCCCACCCAACCTCCCACAGATGAAGTCCAGGATCCCTGTGCTAGGCTAGCATTTTACCACTGAGCAATGAGCCACATCCCCGGCTCAGCACGCTCTCTCTCTGTTCTTTCTTTCCAAACTGGAGATTGAATACAGGGCTCTCCCCCACTGAGCTACATCTCCAGTTCTTTTATTTATTTGTTTAGAGATAGGTTCTTGCTAAGTTGCAACGGCTGCCCCCGAACTTGCCATCCTCCTGCCTCAGCCTCCTGAGCAGTTGGGATTACAGGCAAATGTCACCATGTCTGGCTGGCTCCTCTAGCTATTTGTACACACTTCAAGTCCATCCTTCTCATGATATTTAGAGTGATCAATCTCAAATGCAAAAAGGAATGTTTAAGTGCATTTTAATGTCCAAGCACCTTAAAATCACCTCTGAGGCCTTCTGCAGTCGACTCCTGCCCAAACCTCCCCTCCAGCCTTTTCCCATATCCGTGGTGTCTCTGGAACCACAGAGCTGATGGGGAGACCCCCAGCCCCACTGCAGTCCCTAATTTTGGTCAGGTACAGATTCTACCTTCTGCGTCTCTCCTGGGGGTCCCTGACCTGTGGCTCTCACCTCTCCTGCCTGGTTCGGTCTCCACTTAGGTGGCACTTTTAGAAAAGCCACCCAGACACCTGCATCTGCATGCCCTGCCAGGTGCTTCCTTATTGTCCCGTGAACCTGATACGCAGCAGGAACTCAGTAAATAACCACTGGGTAAAATAAATAAAGGCTATTTATGATTTAAGAGGTGTCCCCGACAGGAGCGACATGTAAAGAGATAATTACAGTGCCGGACGGTAAAGAAACACCAGGAATATCTATAAAGTCTAAGGCAGCATCCTGAAGGTGTTTTAAAAATGGAATTGCCCCCATCTGGAATGGTTCTCCAGTGGCCCTGAGGGAAAGTGCTCATCAAGCATCATCAAGGTCCCCCCAAGGTGTTTTCAGTGTTGTTGAGGTAGCTCATCCGAAAACCCAAAGTCAGAAATGCTTTAAAATCTGAAACTTTTTGAGCATAGACATGATACCACAAGTGGAAAATTCCTCACCATGAAACTTTGTTTCATGCACAAGATTATTAAAAATATTAAATAAAATTACCTCAGTCTAGGTGTATAAATTATATTTGAAAAAAACTAGTTCCACGTTTATACTTAGGTCCCATTCTCAAAATATCTCATTTTATGTATGCAGATCCAAAATCCAAAAATACAAACCCAAATCTGAAACATTTCTGACCACAAACTTTGGGGGGGTTTCTTCTTCTTTTTCTCCTCCTCCTCCTCTTCTACTTCTTCTTCTCTTCTCCTCCTCTTCCTCCTCCTTTTCCTCCTCCTCCTCTTCCTCCTCTCCCTCCCCCTCCCCCTCTAGTAGCAATTCCTGCTCCTGGGAATTGAACCCAGGGGCACTTTACCACTAAGCTACACCCCAAATCCTTTTTATTTCCTTTTTTTTTTTGGAGACAGGGTCTCACTAAGTTGCACAGGCTTGACTTGAAATTGTGATCCTCCTGCCTCAGCCTCCCAAGTCACTGGGAAGACAGGTGTGCGCCACTGTACCCGACCCAAACATTTTGGATAAGGGGTACTCTACCTGCAGTAATTCTACATGTTTGTGAACTGCTAAGGAATCTTAATCCAGAAACCAAATATTATTTGCTTTTGAGAAAGAGCATCAGATCTCTTTCCTACCTTATTATGGTGAGCCACAACCTTTACATTTAGTTGTTTGTCATTCATTTAACAAACACTTGACAATGGCCTATCATGGGCTGAGTGCAGGGCCCAGCAGTGGGGGGTCAAACCATGAGCCCGATTCCCTCCTGCTCTCCCGGGCCTGGAATGGAGGCAGAACAGATAGTGACAAGCAAGTGAGCTGGGTAATGAAAGGCTGCATGGGCCTGATTGAGGGCTGGTCCAGGAGCACAGAGACCTACTCCAGAGCAGTGGTCAGGAGTCGGCACCTGGCGCAAGTTTTTTAAGCTCCAGGCTTGAGAAGTAGGAAGAAGCCAGACATACGAGGACTGGGGGAGAGTCGGGCCAAGAAAAGCCTAAAGTAAGAAACAGCTCTTCCTCTTCCTGCTAAGGAATGAAAGATGCGCTAATGGGACTGCAGGGAGGTGGGAGTGTTTTCTTCTGGAAGCTTCCAGCACCACACTGGTGTACTTCACCATCAGCTAGCCCTGAGCCTGGGTCGTTGCTTCACTGAGTCAGATCTGAGTTCTGTCATGCATAACATGAAAAGATGGGATGAGGCAAACTCAACTCTGTATACCAAGTGTTATTAACATTAATGTCTAAAAACAAAACAAAACAAAATCACTGAATCCCCCGAGGCATCATTCATTCATCCAACAAAAGCATTTGAGTGCCTAAATAGAGCCAGGAGCTCTGCTCTGGCTCTGGACCACCATCAGGGCAGAGCACCCGCTCAGGATGGAAGTGTGGTGGGTGTAGCTCAGTGGTAGACCCCTAGCCTGGCATGTGTGGTTCCTGAGTTTCAAACCCTAGTACCACAAAAGGGAAAAAATAATGAAAAATAAAAATATGTAGTCTAAATGCAGACAGGTTAAGTTCTGTGAAGAATCACAAAAGAGCCTGGGGAGAGAGAGTGGCCAGAGGCAGGCTGTTATGAAGTGGCCAGGGAAGTCCTTTCCAATAGGGGGCATTTGGGTACAGGGCTGACTTGCTTATACTTTACTCATAACTCACATTTAAATTGCTAATGGCAAGTCTAGAATGTTTGAAATTTATCAGCGAACTTTCTATTTGACTACTCTATTTATTCTTTTGGAAACCAGTGTCCCACAAAGTCTAAATAGCTCAGCAAGCAAGTCTCCTGACAGGATTGCTTTAAAATAAAACTGGGTGTGATGGCACAACTCTGTAATCCTAGCCACTCTGGAGGCTGAGGCAGGAGGATCCCAAGTTCCAGGCCAGCCTCAACAACTTAGTGAGAACCCTAGCAATTTAATGAGATCCTGTCTCAAATTTTTTTTTTTTTAAATAAAGATTGATGATATTGCTCAGTGGTAAAGCACCCCTGGATTCAATCCCCAGTATCAAAAATAAAATTAAAAAAAATAAAGTATGTGCTGTAACTCCAATCTGGCAAGACATAGCATCAAGCAGTAGTTTTGTAAAATTGCTTTCCTTGTCCCTGTCACACAAACCTTTAGACTTAGAGTGGAATGTGGAAACTGCAAAGGGAAGGGTAGGGCCTGAAGGCAGATTCTGGCAGGCTCAGGTCAAGCCTTTCTCATTAAAAAGGGTCATGGGGAGGTTATAGCCCTGGTTACAGTCCTGTTTGGGAGGTGCTGCGGTGTGATCAGCAGTCCCTCCTAATAACACGGAGTTAATCACTCACTGGCCAACTGGAAATCAATGGCGCCCTGCCCTCAACCCTCCACTGGGCCTCAACTCCTGCAGCCTCCTTCCTTTGCCCCCTGCAGTGAGCAGGCGTCAGGCAGGGATCTGTGGGACTCCTGTCCCTTCCTGCTCTTCAGAACAGGAGTCCTGTAACTGCAGGGGAGGGAAGCCCTTTCTTTTCTACCTAGGAGAAACCTTGCAATGCCAAAGAGCAGGAGGAAGCAGAAAGAAGGGAGAGAAGAGGAGAAAAGAGGATCTTTCTGTGGAAAGATGTTGCAGCCAAAGCTTTGGTTTTTCAGAGATGATGGGCTGGAGGATACTTCCATGTTTATAACACCTTTCGAATTCACTGCAATCTTAGATTTTAGACTCTTTTCAATCAGGGAGACGGTGACTTAGATTCCATGCCCCCACTCATTGGTTGAGCTGTCCAAGTTGATGTCTTTTAATTTGCTCCAAATAATCCCTTCCATAGAGCTCACTAGACCAGGGTTCCCTGAGTAGAGATTCTGGAGAATCAGCATGAAGGTGCTCTGAACTAGTACTTCCGATATGAAGTTCTAGAAGTACATCTGAACCCTTTGATTGGTGGAAAGGTGTTGCCAATAGGCAGAATTAAATTAAATAGTTCCCAGGCCATGGGAACTATTCTCTCCATTCAGCTGACTTCAGGATGATTTGGCTGACACAGTTGGTAGCCACCCCTGATCATGGTCATCGTCTTGACAGTTATTTGAAATGAGTATAAAATTGACTTTTCCATATTGATCACATGACATCAAACTGAGGATGGGAATATATGTTGTGTATGGAAATGGAAGAGTCCACTTGGCTGCGTCCCCAGATTGGTTGAGCAGATACACGCTCAGGGTGCCCTCGCTGAACACCGGCACCATCAGCTTTAAGTGAATTTTCTTCCCTGCATCCTGCGATTATGCTCTCCTAACTTTGTTAGGCTGCGTATCGAGTTTTTAATCTGATGCGTTTCCCTGGCCTTCCATTTCCTCCAGCGTCTTAACTAGTAATTCAGTTTGTTCATGGGCTGCTGCTGGCAAAGCACCGCCTCATGCCATGCTCCGTCCCCCAGGTGGGCACAGTCATCCTAGCATGAGGACACAGAGCTGGTCATATCCGCCTCTGCAGAAAAAAAAAAAAAAAAAAAAAAAAAAAAAAACATGCAGACCTGGGACTTTGAGGATGATCATCTACTGTTCTTATCCCCAAAGGGTTCAATGTTAAATTACTTGCCACGTAAGCAGGAGGATTCTGGCATTGGTGAAGGGAAGCAAATCCCGCTAAACAGCAGGCATTGAGCTTTCTAAATGGGGAGCTCCCTTAACAATGTGCTCTCTGTTGGAAATGGTGGGTCCCTTGGGGTTACAGCAGGCATCACCTGAGTCACCATGCATCCCAATTTCTCTCTTTGTCACACAGATCTCTGATCATGGGAAAGGCCAGCCACTGAGACCCACTGACTTTAACTCAGTTGG
Source organism: Glaucomys volans (assembly GCA_020662805.1). Taxonomy (NCBI): domain Eukaryota; kingdom Metazoa; phylum Chordata; class Mammalia; order Rodentia; family Sciuridae; genus Glaucomys; species Glaucomys volans. The sequence goes on along the minus strand of JAJEJO010000455.1, from coordinate 653,203 downwards.
TGTTGCTTGACTCCTCGGAGTCTCATGCCTCCAGAAATCAACTTTTTAAAAAACATCTTTGTAGTGACCAGTTCTCAAATCTTTTCTGAATTCCATTAGGACTGTGGACCTGTGACAGACTCACTGAGGTGACCTCCAGCGCCAGTAGCTCACAATGTGGAGAGGCCCTTAAACCTCAAAGCCGTCTCTTTACAGGAGGCCAACATAAAAGACCCAACTCCAAATGTGTAAGGAGAGCAGTTGGTTGCCTGAAAAACTGATGTTTAGTGCTAATGACCTTTAGCCTGAAATCAGGTTCGTGGTTCGTGAGGTCAGCAATGGCTGACCCAGCTTCCCCACATTGGAGGACTTCTGATGAGCAGGGGCAATCTCAATGGTCTTCAAGACTAGATACCCTTGAGGAGTCTGAATCTGATTTAATGATATCTGCGCTTTTTCTTTTGAGACAGGGTTCTCCTATGTTGCTTAGGCTGGCCTCGAACTCACAACCCTCCTTCTCAGCTCCTGAATAGCTAGGACTTCAGGTATGCACCACTGTGCCTGGCATGTTCTGTCTTTTGACACTTCTTTGATTAGAGAGTTGTATTGCCATTTTAAAAATATTGAGTGAAGTCAGGCTCAATGGCGCATGCCCGAGTTGGGAGGCTGAGTTGGGAGAATTGCAAGATTGAGACCAGCCTGGGCAATTTATTTATTTATTTATTTCATTTTATTTTTTAAAATTTATTTTGATTCATTGTACACAAATGGGGTACAACTGTTGTTTCTCTGGTTGTACACAAGTAGAGTCACACCATTTGTGTAATCATATGTGTACATAGGGTAATGATGTTTGTCTCATTCTGTTATTATTCTTACCCTGCTCCCCGATCCCACCCTCCTTTTTTCCCTATGCAATCCATCCTTCCTCTATTCTTGCCTCCCTCCCACCCCGCATTATGTATCATCATCCACTTATCAGAGAGATCATTCAGCCTTTGGTTTTTTGGGATTGGCTAATCTAACTCAGTGTAACCATCTCCAACTCCATCCATTTACCTGCAAATGCCATAATTTTATTATTCTTTACGGCTGAGTAATATTCTTTTGTGTATATATACTACAGTTTCTTTATCTATTCATCTATTGAAGGGCATCTAGAATTGTCTCAAAAGAAAATTTTTAAAAGGGCCAGGAATGTAGCTTGGTGGTAGAGTACTTGCCTAGCATACCCAAGGATCTGGGTTGAATCTCCACTACCTCAGGAGGAAAGAAGAAGGAAAAGGAGGAGGAGAAGGAGGAGGAAGAGAAGATTAAAATATTCTACAAATATTCTATGCCTTACTTTTTTTTAAGTACTGGGAACTGAACCCAGGAGCATTCTAACACTGAGCCACATCCCCAGTTGTATTTATTTTTTTATTTTGAGACAGGGTCTTGCTAAATTGCCTAGGCTGTCCTCAATGTGCACACTGTGCTGAATTCCTGGGATTACAGGTATGCACCACAGCACCTGCACCTTACTTTTGACCTTGTCATTAAATGATACATAACTAGTTTATTCCTAGGTGAAGGGAAGCTACTTATGCCTGTGCCCTAATCCCCTGCTATGGAGTGTTCTGCTTTGGGAGACATAGGAAAATATTGAAACTGCATGGTCCTGGTGAACAGGATCTCCACTCAGATGATGTAACCCATTCAGCAAAAATAACCAAGAAATGGACCATCAAAGGGGGAGAACCAAGAACATCATTGCTAAGTGCAGCGAGAGATGGACAGAGTCCAGTTAGAGTAAAAGCTATTTACCAAAATGACAATGACTCATAAATTTAATTAAATAGATTATGAAACATTTCAAACCTATTAGGGCAGAAATAATACAAAAAGAGGGGAAAGAACATGGCAGATTCTTGCTGTTTTATTTTAAATGTTGAGAGCATAGATTTATTCATATCGACACACTTACTTCAGTATTTAAGTCTACATTCAAGGGAAGATGTGAGGCTCAGCTGTTGTAGGGCTGTCCCTATGGTGAGATGACAAAGGTCCCAAGGCCCTGGCATAATTGCTTTCATCAGTCTATAAATTACCAACCATCCGGGTCTTGTTCTCAGTAATGTGTGTGATTACAGTGTTCGTAGTGGGTGAGGCCTTTTTGATGTGTCTCTGGGGTTTTTATTTCCTTACCTGCACAGTGTACACAGCAAGAGAAGATTCTAAGCCCTTCCTTCCTCGTGGGTCCTGAGTGGAGCCCATACAAAAAGAATGCGAGATGCCCAGTGCATTGGAGCAAGGATTCCTCAATAGCTCAGGGCCTCTCTCTTCATGCTTTAGCTGTGGTAGGTCCAGGACTCGTTCCATGAGATTCTCTTTGAAGATGTGATAGCCAGGTTCATGGTCATTCCAGAAATAAATGAAACGAAGTAGTCATTAAGGGCAATATCCAACACAGATCAAGAGAGGGATAGTGGTTGTCACAAAGGTAACCAGTTGGTCCTGTGTATATCCCAGGAGGCCCTTCCAGGGGTTCTCAACATTTGCTTAATATCTCTCTCTCTCTTTCTCTCTCTCTCTCTGCTGATTGAATTCAGGGACACTAACACTGAGCCACATCTCCAGTCCTTTTTATTTTTTATTTCGAGACAGGGACTCACTAAGTTGCTGAGACTGGCCTCGGTCCTCCTGCCTCAGCAGAGGGATTGTAACACCAAGTCACTGGGATTGTAGGCATGTGCCAGTGTGCCCAGCTCACTTCACTATCTTCTTGATATATCATTATATTTGACACCATTCTTCAAATGACAAATTAAACCTGTCACAGATCAAATCCATGACAACTTTTCCACCATTGGGGTGGGGACTTGGAAGACCAAAGCAGTAAACTCCCTATTCAGCTCAAGGATAACCTGGTGCACAGCCTTGGCAGGGTCAGGGATTCAGAATGGTGACCCCTGCAGCCGGCAGGAGTCGTTCACCACAATTTCTGGGAGGCAGTGGTGGCATCGAGCCTAGTCTTAGATTTCTCCACGTTCTTCAACCAGGAGGGTTGAAGGTGTGTAGGTGATGTTGCTGGAGATCCTGAAGGAGTTGTCCTTCTCCCAGTTCTCTCCCATTCCAAACACATTGGCATTGACGCAGGCAGTAGGAATGACAATCCTTTGGCTCTATCTTTCAAGTTCATGCTCTCCTCCTCAAAGATACTGAGAATCACAGTGGGTCCTGTGACGTGTTCAGTACCACATCCCACCATCGATTTTGGAGGGCTCTGGCTCCTGGAAAATGGCATTGGTATTCCTACCGACTCTATTCTCTGTTGTCAGCCTTGATGGTGTGCTGAATCGTTTTTGAACATGTGGTCTATTATCGAAGTCAAGGAAGAAGTCATCAAATGCTACAGTACCCACTTTGGAAGCAACCTAGTGACTAGGTACTCTATACAATTTATACCTTTAGTGTTTGTCTTAACATTTGCAGAAGCAGATCTGAACCTGATAAAATTAAGCATTGGGAAGAAAAGGAAAATGTGTGAATTTATTTTATTTTATTTTATTTTATTTTATTTTATTTTATTTTACTCACCTGCCATTTTTGCTTGAGTTATTTTATCTATGTTTATAGAATGTGCACTTATAAAAGCTAGTCTTCTGATAGATAGTCTTCTGTGGTGTAAAGGGCTTGCTCTCTAATTTTTTCACTTTGGTGCCTCAGGCATGAGTAAAGTTGTATTAGTTTGAAATGACGATCAATCTGTGCACCGAGTCACACGCCTATAATCCCAGTAGCACAGGAGGCTGAGTCAGGAAGATCACAACCTAATGAGATCCTGTCTCAAAATAAAAAATAAAAGGACTGGGGACGTGGCTCTTAGCTCAGTGTTAAAGCACTCCTGGGCTCAATCCCTACTACAAACAACAAACAACCAAAATAACAGCAACAACAACAAGGAGATGACAATTGCTTCTCCCAGGGATTCACATATACACAAACCCACACCCATCCACACAAACCCACATCACACACACAGCAAAAAGGCTTCAAAATTAAAAAAAATAATAATAATAATAATAATAAAAATGCCAGAAGTATGAATGGACATTCACCCTTAAAGGACAATAACTTTTCACAGTAGGTGGCAAACTATACCCTCTAGAATGATCCCAAATAACCATCACAAAGAACTGCTTTAAATTCATTCCCAAGGCCAAACAGGAAAGCACAGAGCAGAGTATATTCCTGGGAGGAAAAAGCACTCAGCACCAGGTAAGCAGCGGCAGCAGCAGCAGCAGCAAGTGCAGCCAGTGTGAAAAGCCCCTGCAGTGAAAAGTCACCCTAAAACAGCCCCACGCTTGGGGTCCTGGGTGGGTGGACCTCCAGCACTCCCTGGGGCCCACAGACTCACCTCCTCCGTGCCCTGCTGGCCTGGGGTACATGGGAAGAGTTGGACAAGCCTGCAAAGAAGTGAACACTGACACTCCCACCAACTGGCTTCTGTTGGCATCCATATTTTCAGGCAGTTTCAATAACATTTCAGAACAAGGGACTCCGAGAACACAGAAGAGGTACATCAGGACGGCTGTTTAAAACAATTCTTAGTGCATAATAATCATGCAGGATAGTCGGTTTTGTGGCATATTCCCACAAGCAAATAATTTGATCAATTTCATTCCCTAGCGCCCCCCCTCCCCAGTCTCCTCTTCCTTAAACCTGCTGGTCTACCTTCTCTTTTCATGAGATCCCACTAGCTTGCACATATGAGAGGAAACACTTGACTTTCTGAGTCTGGCTTAATTTGCTTAACATGATATTCTCCAGTTCCACCCATTTTCCCACAAATGGCATAATTTCATTCTTCTTTATGGCTGAATAAAACCCCATAGTTTATAGATACCACATTTTCTTTATTCATTCTTCTGCTGACAGACACACCTAGGCCGATTCCATAACCAGGTTATAGTGACCTGTGCTGCTGTAAGCATGGGTATGCATGCGTCACTGTAGTGTGCTGACTTTAGTTCTTTAGGATAAATACCCAAGAGTAGTATAGCTGGGTCGTAGGGTGGTCCCATTCCTAGTCTTTTTAAGAATCTCCGTACTGATTTCCATAGTGGCCATACTAATTTATATTTCTATCAATAGTTTATGTGTTCCTTTTTTCATGCATCCTTGCCAGCATTTGTTGTTATTTGTATTCTTAATGATTGCCATTTTTACTGGAATGGGATGAAATCTCAATGTAGTTTTGATTTGCATTTCCCTGATGGCTAAAGATGTTGAACGTTTTTTCATGTATTTGTTAGCCATTTGTATTTCTTTTGTGTTGCGCAAGACCCATCTTAATGTCTGGTTTCTCTTTTTCTCATTGAGATATAATTTACCTACAATGACTGTCACCCTTTTTAAGTATGTAGTTCAGTCTATTTTTGAAGCTAGACTTTTTAATTCTAGAACATTTTCTTCACCCCCACAAGAAACCCCCATATCCATTAGTGCTCGTTTCTCCTACTCCCTTGCTAGGTGACCACTCATTCACTTTCTGTCCCTCTGAATTTGCCTATGCTGCACATTTCTTGTTAATGTAATTATACCATAGATATCCTTTGATATCTGACTTCTTTCACTTAGGATTCTATTGTCAAGGTTCAACCATGTTATAAACATGCACAAGTACTTCATTGCTGTTTATGGTCAAATAGTATTCTTTGTAAGGATAGATAGACCACATTTTGCTAATTCATTCATCTGTTCATGGCTATTAGGGTTGTTGAAACTTTTGACTACTGAGAAGAATGATGCTCAGAACTTCTGTGTACAATTTTTTTCAGCACATGTTTTCTGTTCTTTTGAGTATATTCTACCCAGCAATGGAAGGGTTGGTTATCTGCTGTCTTGTTAACAAACTGTCATATTAACAACATGGGAAGGAGACTGAGCTTTGGATAGATTAAGAAACAGGATGGGGAAAAACTAATAGAGAAGCTGTTGTCTTCAGGTTAAATTTCATTATTTTCTAGTCTCCAACAGGTAAACAATGATATTACTAGTTTCTGACTTTTTAAAAATAAACCCACCGGGACTGGGGATAGAGCTCAGTTGGTAGAGTGCTTGCCTCGCATGCACAAAGACCTGGGTTCAATCCCCAGCACCACAAAATAAATAAATAAACCCAGGGGTAGACTACAGATTCCAGTGGTTCCCATTTTTCCACCCACAAGGCATGAGAGATGTCATATACCCCTGCGAGTTGGCAGTGGATGTCAGAGTCTGACTCCCACATGGTGGAGAGGCTGCGGGTGCAGTCAGGAGAAGGAGGAGTGATATCAGAGTTCATCAACATGTGTTAGGAGGATACATGTAATTTGAAAGGAGGTTCCTGGTGCTCCCTCCAATCCTGCAGAGGATTTAGTGTCACTTCATGGGGGAAGGAACTCTTGGGGGAGGGAGGACAAACGGCTAGCCAGCGATCTGCAGCATACACAAAAATGAATGTGTGGCTTTGCTTTAAAAAAAATCCTGCAGTGACTTTACTAGTAATAATGTTATTCAAGGATCTTCTGTCTTCTCAAGTTAGTAGATTTTATTTATACTAGTATGAAGAGTAGAGTCCTGCTCATTGGAGATGTGTTAGACACGGTACAGTTGTCATTTAAAATGGTGATAACTAGAAAGGCCACCACACTGGGAGATAGGCTATTTCTCTACCAGCTCCTTAGCAGCCCAGCCATCCAGGGCAGCCCTGAGCTGGAAACTCCTCCTGGACATGAAGATGGGTTTCCTAATGACAGAGCTGGTTCCCTGGGGAGCCTTTTGTCTGCTTGGGATCAACGGCAGACTATCCAGGGAACCAGACTTTCCGTCCACCTTTGCATTTCATTCATCCTGCAGTCATGGTAGAAGTCAGAAAATAGGTTACTGCCCTTTCACAAAGACCTGCCAGGCGCCGTGCCTCCCTCAGCACCACGCAGGGGGACCCAGTCGGTCTGCTGAGTGATCTATAATTACTTCCTGTGTTGCCTCCTCATGGGTTTTGCCTTTACGGCCAGGCCCTTGGGACCTGAGCCCAAAGAAGCATGATGGATGATAGAGCTTAATTGGGTCCCTTTAGGTAGGAGGGCCCATCAACAATGCGGGCGAAGTCCTCTGTCTAGGGCATGCCATACTGAGTTAATCATTATACTCTTTAACTGAGAACTAAATGGAGAAATAGTTCCTTCTGTCACAGTAATTTTTTCTTTAAATAGACTAATTTTTAGAACAGTTTTAGGTTCACAACAGAATAAAGTTGAAAACAGAATTCCCGTGTACCCTCTGCTTCCCAACCTCCCCTCCGTCCCCATCCCACACCACAGTGGTGCATCTGTTTTGATCGATGATCCTCCACGACACCTGGTCACCTAAAGTTCATGGTTTTCACTGTGGTTCATTCTTAGTGTTACACTAAGGATTGATTATTGCAGAACATTCTAAAAATGTCTCCTGAGTAATGACTACATATGAGAACAATTAATAATTACGAATACACAAAGCTACATAACGCAGAATCTTTGTCCTCGAGTGCTCAGTACCAAAAAAGGAGGTAGGACTATAAATAAACAAAGAAAGGAACAATCTGGTGAGTGCTGTGCAGGGGTAAGCAGTCACATACATAGGGAGACCAGGTATTGGAGAGATGGCCCAGAAGACTAGGGGGGTTTCAGTAAGCAGGTGAAATCTGAGCTGGTCTGAAGTTCTGGTCAGAGAAGCATCTCCTGGGTTTTGACAAACATGTGATGACACGTGTCCATCGTCACAGCACCACAGAGAATAGCTTCACAGCCATGCCCCCTCCCTGACCCCTGGTGAATACTGATGTTTGTATAGTCTCCGTAGTTTTGGACATTCCAATAAGTGTGTGGCAGTATCTACCTGTGATTTCAATTTGCAATTTCCTAATGACATATGGTGTTGAACGTCTATGGTAAGATTTTTAACCTGTTAGGCCAAACTTTTCAATTGCATCAGACCCAGCACCTCCTTTTTTAATATATAAAGCATGATGATGCTCTTTTATTGAATCAATAAAATTCAAAGAAACCGAGCTTGCCTTTAGCTAATGTTTCAACTCACGCGCTCTGTGAGAACACAGTTCTGTCTATCTTGTTCTTCGTTGTGTCCCCACTGGTACATGGTGCCTGGTCAGTGGTACTTCATTCGCTAAATATGGACTGAATGGAGTGAGTGGAGTGGTGGCCTCCAAAGGATGTGTCCTCTTTCTAAATTTTTTTAAATGGTCGTCACAGATGTAATGAAGGATCTTGAGATAAGGAGATCATCCTGGATTATCAAGGAGGGTCAAATCCAGTGACAAGCATCCTTTCAGGAAAAGGCAGAGGAACAGTTGAGATGGACAGGAGAAGAGGCCAGAGAAGGTGTGAGGTAGCCACATGTCCAAGAGTACCTATAGTCCCTGAACCTGGCAAAAACCAGGCATCCAGAACAACTGTGGCCCTGCTGACCCTTTGATTCAGACCCTGGCCTCCAAACCTGGGCAACCACTCAGCTACTTTCCATCTCCATGGAGGTACCTCCATTAATATAAATGGAATCATACCACGTGTGGTTTTTTTGTGTCTGAATTTCTAAACTTAGAACAAGGAAGAAGAAGATCAAAAAGGAGCTCCCTGTGTATTCTAAATATATTGCAAGATTCCTTTTCCTTCCTTGAAATCAATGTCATAGGTAATGTGGCCTAAGTACATATATGATTTTTAGAAAATAATGTGTCTTGTATTAAAATAATAAAAATCACTTTTAAAGTAAGTAACTCGGGGGCATGTCCACACTGGAACATTCCACAGGATGGAAGAACCTTTGAGCCTTCCTGCCTGTTGGTATGATCATGAGCAAGCCGCCGGCAGGAGTCGGGACACAGCACTGGTGCTTGCCCTGGTGACCTGACAGCCCCTAATGGTGAACCCCTCTTGATAAAGTCCCAAATAAACCAAGGTTGATTCTTCGCTCAGTCTGCACCAGTGCTGACAGATGTGGAAATTCCAAAGTGTGTTCAAATCATATTTCAAAAAAAATTTGGTTTTACTGGTGAACAGAGTTAGACTCTCACTTCGGAGGACTGACTGCAGATGGGGCTTCCCCTGTGCAAATGTCTGGCTGACACTCAAGAGTCACACAAAAACCAGTTTTCACAGAACAGCACTGTCCTGTCACCAAAGGCAGGTAGCATGGCCTGCCTCCTCCCCTCAATGCCAGCCTGGCCTGCCATCCTGAGCCCAGGAGATGGCCCGTCCTGTGGAGGACCAGTGGCTCAGCTCTTCTCAACCGAAAAAGCACTTCTGCACCCCGATCACCTCTGGGGACATAGGCCATTGGTTTCTTTTTTCTCTTATTTATGTAATTTCTTCCTGGTTGTCATTTTCCCTGTGCTTATACAGCTGTTCAACATCCTTCCATCTTTTTCTCTTTTTTTTAGTACTGGGACTTGAAGTCAGGGTGCTCTACCACTGAGCAACATCCCCAGCCCTTTTATAATTTTTTATTTTGACAGAGGGTCTTGCTAAGGGGCTGAGACTGGCCTCAGACTTACAATCCTCCTGCCTCAGCCTCCTGAGTGGCTGGGATTACTGGTGTGCACCACTGCACTCGGCTTCAGCATTCTTCCATCTTCAAACAAAAAGGAAAATGCTTTTCAAATCTCTTTCCTACTGACCTGTGTTACACTTGGATTTTGCAATATTTTCTTAACTGACTCCCTCCCAACTCTCCCATTGACATCAGAGGGCTCTACGAAACACGCAGGGCAGAGCAGACCAGGCCTCTGCCGGAGTGACCTTTCCACAACATGGTGCCCATCACTGGGCCCCATTCAGATATATGTTCCTCACATTTTAGGAAAACTTTGAACCGCTTTTTAAAGATATAATCGAGACATAATGAATTGCACATACTTAACAGCTTCCCTGAGCTATAATTCACATACTATATTATTCAACCATTTAAGCATATGATTCTGCCATTCTCAGAATATTTGCTCATATTTAAAATGTCCAATTTGGCACATTTTGGTTTGTGTGTCTACCCTGAGATCATTTTCATAATCAAGATATATCACCCCCAAAGTCTCCTCATGCTAGTTTTTAATTTCTTCTCTTCTCCATAGCAACAGTTATTCTGATTTTTGTGACTAGAAAGTAGTTTGCATTTTCAAGATTTTTATAGAAATGGAATTATTTAGCCTGTACTGTTTGTTTTGTTTTGGTTTTAGTCTGACTTCTTCCTTCAGCATCATTATTTTGAAAAATCATTTATGCTGTAAACACATGTCAATAGCTCATTATTTTCTTATTGCCAAGTATCATTCAATCGTATGATTATACCATAATTTATCTACTCATCCATTGATGGATATTGGGTTATCTCCAGTTTGGGACTCTTAGAGAAAAACTGCCAGGAAGATTCAAGTGCAAGTCCTTGTGTGATGTACGTTTCCATTGCTCATGGGTAAATACCTGGGAACAGCATTCCTGGATCATACGATGAGTGTGTGCTTGACTTTTTAAGAAACCACCCAGCTGTTCTCCAGCGTGGATGTACCGTTCTGCATTTCCTCCAGTGGCATGGGAGAGTTCCAGTGCTCCACATCCTCAGCACGCTCTGATGTGGCCAGTCTTGCTCAGCTCAGTCATTCCACCAGATGTGTGATAAGGGGCTCCCACATTCCACCTTCAGTAGTTCTAATCTCCTAGTAGTTCCCACTAAGCACCCCCACCATCACTTCTCTGGTTCTGTTCTTGCAATCCAGATGTCCTTCACCTTAGTTAAACAACTTTCCCTTAACACTCAGCCCCAGGACCACTGGCCCTCCTGGTTGAACCAAAATCTCTCTCAGTATATACATACTGTGTGATCTTTGTGTTACTGTAACAACAACCAAAAAACCCTAATATAGTCAACTTAAAAAGACAAAAGGTTTATTTTGGCTTACACTTCTGGAGGTTTCAATCTGTGATCAATTGGCTCTATTATTTTGGGTCAGTGGTGAAGTAGTATATCATGGTGAGTGTACCTGGTACAGGAAGCTGCTCACCTCATCGTGACCAGGAAGCAGAGAAAGAGGAAGTGGCCAGGGTCCCAATATCCCTTTCTAGGGCATGCCCCAGTGACCTAATTTCCTCCCACCAGCCCCCCCCATAAAGGTTCTATTACCTCCCAGTAGTGCCACAGGTTGAGGACCAAGCCTTCAACACAGGGTCTTCACACACCAGATCCAAAATATAGCAAGTACCCATGACATTCTGTGGATATTTGGGGGGAGGTGCTGGGGATTGAACTTTCAAAGCTTTTTTGCATTTGATGAAACACTCTGTGCAGCTGCTTTCCCTACCCAAGGATGGGGATGTAATATAGGGTTTCACACCTCATAGTTTCTCTGTCATGAATGGCAATGGCAGAGACAGCCTGGACAGGTCAGGAGTGGTTATTTCCCTGAGGCTTGGAACATGTAGCTCCTTTTCCTTTCTTCAAAGAGAGCTGCCACACATGGTGGGCCACACCTGTAATCCCAGCCACTCCAGAGGCTGAGGCAGGAGGATTGCAAGTTTGAGGTCAGCTTGGGCAATGTAGTGAGACCCCGTCTCAAAATAAGAAATAATTTTTACAAAGGGGCTGAAGATTTAGCTCAGTGGTAGAGCACCTCTGGGTTCCATCCCCAGCAGTGCTAAATAAACAAATAAAATGAAGAGAGCTGTTGTTACAGTCCTTGTTATTTGAAATTTACTAATCAGAAACAGTATGTAAGTCATAGCAATGTTTGGAAATGGACTATTGTTATAATTTTTTAAATCCTCCTTGGAACATAGAAAGCAAAATATAAATGAAGTCAAAGGAACTCTGAACTTTAAAGAAATTAAAGTCGGTCTGAATAAGGGTTACCCAATCAGTCTTTCCTTTTGGTTTGAAGGTTTCCTATCTCTAAAGGTCTGAAGTATTTTCGAGTGAGCTGGAATGAGTCACTAGGCCTATGATCCTCTGTTTATATTGGTGGTGAGGAAGGGGAAGAGTTGAGAAGTACATTTGAAGCAGCTTCTGAGAACTTCTCGGACGTCAGAAATACGTGCACAATTAACCATTCCCCAGATGATAGTCATTTGGAGGTGGCTTAACAGGTTCACAAGGAGGGAGGTGCAAACAGTGAGCTGGTCTCCAGGAGAGCCCTGCCTAGTAATGAGGGGTCGTAAACCGGTTAAGTTTCAAAGTCTGATTGGAAATCACAGCTACGGAATGCAGAGTAATTGTGGCAGTGGCTGGAGAGCCGGCCTGGCCAGTGGCGTGCACAGGCAGTGGCTCGGGTTTTGTAACCCGGGTCCAGGAGGCGGGAGCACGGACACACAAGCAGCGCCCCCTAGGGGGGTCCTGCACCGCGGCGTCCTGACCACGGCGGCGTTCCGAGCACTCCTTGAGCAAGTCCAAGATATTTTGAAATGGTCCATCATAGTGGTTCTGTTAGCAAGGTGACTCCATCCAGCGCAAGCTTGGTCACGTCTTCGTGAGATCAATACGATCTCGGGGAGACGAGAAGGTTTATGATTAAAGGCCCAACAGTGCCTGAGGCCAAGCATCCGGCAGAGGGCCGCTCACGAATCCCCTGGGAGCATGTGAAGATGGTGAATCCAGTTCATAGTCTGGAGATGGCCCTGGGAGTCTCCATTTCAGGGGTGCCCTTAGTCCATGCACGGAATTGCAAAGGTCGATCCATAACCGTGTTGCCCCACTCACTCTCCGTGGGGAAATTGTCCTGAAGGTTCTTAGACAAAATAAATGAGTGTGTTGTTAATAGTCCCATTCATTTTTGGAGAGTGTGAACATCAAATACAGACTTCTATCTTCTGCTCACTTCATTAATTCACTTATTATTTTTCCAGTATGTTGGATGGAACCCAGGGGCACTCTACCACTGAGCTACACGTCCAAACCTTCTTATTTATTTTTTAGTTTTTTAATTTCGACAGAGTCTCCCTAAGTTGCCCAGGCTGGCCTCACACTTGCAATCCTTCTGCCTCGATCTCCCATATGCCCCAGTGTCCAGCTATCTTCCACTTAAAAAAAAAAAAAAAAAAGGAGGAAGGCAGATTTCTTCATTAATGGCCTCATGGAAAAATCATCTGAACAAACTCCAGACTGACTTGTCTTTACTCCAGGTTTGAATTCCCACACCATTTATTTTATTGGTGCTTCTGATTTCTGAACCAAGTTAAGTCAAATCCAATCTGTCAGCTACATTCATTGGGGGTAACAGTGGTGTTCAAAAAATGTTTAACTAGATGTTCCATAAGATCTATCACTTTTATTGCTAAACCTTGAAAACATGGTGCCTGATTGAGCATTGGACTGTCTTTGACCCAGGACTGCCCTGGGGTTGGAGGTACCGTCACTTGGTAGTTTAAAGCACACTCTGAAGCCAGACTTCTGGATTCTGATTCCACTTCCTCCCCAGAATTTGTGCCTGTGGACGAACATGCAGTGGTTTATTTGTTTGTAATATGGGGCTGCATTCTGCAGTTGTTATTGGAGTAAGTGAGTTAACACAGTTTAATTCTTAGAACAGTGATAGAACTATATCCAAGCTATGGAAGTATTTGTTAGATATGTGATTAAAATAAATTATCTTTGCTTTAACGTCCTATTTTGCTTGCTCTGGTCCTGTGGAATCCAGAAGGCCCATCTCTTTTTAGCAGCTAAAATGTTATCCTCCAAGACTTTCCCAATAAGACTGGTCAGAGAGAAGGGGGACTTCAGTCAACCAACTGGGAACCCCCAAATGTAACAATACCGTTAAGCAATTAATGTATTTTCTCTATCTTATTGGACTTACTTCAGTGCTTTGGTTTTACAGTTGGTGATGTATGTTGGTCAGGTGACCAAGGATATCTTGAAGTGGCCCCGTCCCTCCTCCCCTCCTGTTGTGAAACTAGAGAAGAGGGTGATTGCTGAATTTGGAATGCCATCCACCCACGCCATGGCTGCCACCGCCATCTCCTTCACGCTCCTTATCTCTACCATGGACAGATACCAGGTAAGGTGGCCTGAGTCTCCTTCCTGCCCGCTCCCCTAGTCCAGTGACACCCATATAACGAGGCAGTGAACAGAGGTGCACTTCAGAATTTTCTCTTAAAGTTGCTTTGAAGGGCTTTAAAGTTTATGGGGTAGAGACTAGTAGGAACTGAAACCTATTGAGCTATTGATGACAGTTTCCTCATTAATAAAGTGATCGTATAATTTAGCACCCATATCAGGTTGTGCCTGAGAGTGCAACTGGGCCCCATTAATAACCACACCAGGACAACTGGCATCACACGGGCCATCCAGGTGGCCGGTGTGCTTCTTCTTCTCCCAGGAACCGCCTTCCCGACTTGCCTGCCTGGGCCGACTGGAATCAGGGCTCTCATTCTCTGTTCACCCCAGACACAAAGAGTTTATGATCCTTGTAAACGATCCTCCAGGGCAGAGATGATTCCACCAAATCCCTCTGCCAGACTCCCCAGGGCCTGGGGCTGGAAAGAGGCAGCGCTCAAATTACCCTCTGAAGATGCTTCTGCCTCTGCTTAGGGCTCAGCCATTAGGAGGTTGACTTCAGAACTGTCTAAATGACAGGAGATTGAGAAATCTTGAAAATAGGAGAATTTCATTTAATATCTGTTTAGATCCCAATTATAAAAGGCCTTTAAGCAGTTATGTTAAAATTCTATGAAGGGTATTTTGGTTTTTTGTCTTCTGCTTGAGATATATTGCTTTAATTTTGTGTTTAATATAAATTTCACCTTTTAGCTGTTGGAAAGTTCAGATTTCATTAAATCTAGCAGTCTTGTAGGTCAATGGCAGTATTGCTCCACCCTGCCCCCTTTAACTCTGAGAATCTGGGATATTCCATATTCGGGGTTATGCAGAAACGGGAGTAAGCAGGATCCCTACTGACCCTGCAGACTTCTACCAGGCTGCCTAGGTTTAGAACTCTGTTTCTAAAGGGGAAAGGGACAGTCATGTGTATATCCAACTAGATAGAATCATTTGTCATAACTCACTCCAAGGTTATGCCAGGATTAAAAGATGTCCGAGCTCCCCAGTACTGTCTGAATTAACTTGGTACAGACTCCTGATCTATGTCCTTCCCAATGTCACCTGCCCCAGGAGGATGTGTGGGCCCGGCCAGTCTCCCTGGGGCTGCTCTCAGAATCCAGAGAGGTCTGTGAACATACTAATGTTATTTAGGGAGAAAAGCAGCAAGGAGAAGCTGGCTGCAGGGGCAGAACAATGACCAAATGGCAACAATGGCTTAAACTCTCATTTGAAATCTACCTAGTCCTTCTGAAAGGTTCTTTTCTGCTCAAATGATGTGCTGGTTTTCATATGGCCTGAAAACCCATGTATTGTGAATTTCCTTTCTATTTAATCTTTAATGACTGGTATACTCTAAGGGTCTGTGTGTCCCCGTATGACCCAGTGATAGCCAGATTCCTCTGGCTGTTATGATTGCCCACAGCAAATGCTGAGGTGTAGCAGGGTCTGGCCTACTGCACCTGTTCTCAGCTTGGGTCCCTGGGTCTCTTCAGAAGGGAAGGTTGCCTTTCAGATGATATGGCACTGCTTGCCTTGCTTCATGGTCAAATTGTACATTTCTCAAGTTTTCATTTCAGAGTAGTTAAAAATAAATTTATTCACTCCAGCCCGGCATGGTGGCACTGGTCTGTAATCCCAGCAATTAAGGAGGCTAAGGCAGGAGGATCATTCCAGCCTCAGCAAATTAGCAAGGCTCTAAGCAACTTGGAGAGACACTGCCTCAAAATAAAAAATAAGAAGAAGTAGGGATGTGGTTCAGTGGTTAAGTGTCTCTGGGTTCAATCCCTAGTACCACAAATAAATAAATAAATGTTGTTCACTCTAGTTAAAATGCCAGCACAGAAGTTGTGACCATGAGTCTTAAAGCCCAGTTCTACTCTGCATTATTCACATGTCTAAATGTTGAGAAACTTCCTAACCCTTCTCTCCCTTCTGTTTCCCTGCTTTTTAAATGTTTTCAGACAGTTGGATTGCTGCTCTAGGCAATGTATGATTCAGGCTAGCAGTGTGGCATCATGAATCCTATTGCCACCTACAACATCAAATCACACACATCAGAACGTGATCTAATCTCCTTGTTTTCTGCTCCATCCTCCCACAGTATCCCTTTGCTTTGGGACTGGCGATGGCCGTGCTGTTCTCCGGCTTGGTGTGTCTCAGCAGGCTCTACACTGGCATGCACACAGTCCTGGTAAGGTTTCATGGGCAGGTCTTGCCCTGGTGGTTTTGGTGTGTTATGGTGTTCCTGATACTACATTTGCTGTGTAATTAGATTTCTCATCCAGTCAATGACTTGGTAATTATGTTATTATATTATGCCTAATAATAGTAATGACATATTAAGATAATATCAGTGAGGCAGACGTGGACTAGATCCTCAAGACTTTGGAGACAGGCTCGGATGGCAAGGAGGACCCTGGTCATTATTTCACCTTGGTTTACTGCTGATGCAGCTAGCAACGCAGGACAAACACCCAGCGTCAAGGATGCAAGGGAGCAATTCCCACTTAGTCCTCAGGAGATGGGCCTGAAATGCAGGAGTCTCTGTTGCTCTTTGCAGGGTGAGCCCCCACCAGGCGGAGGAGCCCAGCACCAAGGCCTCATACCTTTCCACACTGTTTTAGGCTGGGAAGTGGGCGTGCAGCAGGAAGACACGCATCTGCATTGGAAAGGTGACCCACCCTTCCTCTCCATTAGGAATTTTCCCAGGGCTGCTACAGTCCACACATTTAAATTACTTGAGAATTCGAAGTTCCAGAGCATCAGGCTGGTCCTGGTTTATCTCAGGGGCACTGTGTGTCATCATCCTCAGTGATGGACCCTGGCTTGTTATGTGTTTCTCAACAGAAGCTTCAAGGTGACATTAGCAAAAGATCTGGGAGGAGAAAGCCACCTCTGCCTGGCTGCCCTGCTTCTCTCCCCTGTGCCAGGTGTGGGTGATCCCGGGAACCACGGAAGTGGGGGTTAGCGTGGGAAACTGCAGAGGGAGGCAGTGATGGCAGCTGGCGTCAGGGCCAGGCCTCCAGCAAGGCTAGTGAGGAAGGAAGGTTAATGGGTGCCAACAACTCAGTAATCACCATGAATGATTTTAATACAGTATTTTTTAAAAGTCAAATTGAATACCAAAACTATGCATAAGCCAAATATTCAAACTAGGAGTAAAGACAAGATCTGCAAGATCTGACCTGCGTTCTCACACTCTAGCCTCCCTGGCCTCCTCTCATCCTGCCTCCCTGTGCCCCCCACTAGTTTGCCACTTGGGTCAAAGGGGAGCTCAGCTCCTAGAAACTCAGGAAGCCACCAAGGGCAAGTCTTATTATTCTCCTCACTGAGGCACGCCCCTGCTGTCCCCATTCCACTGCATATGGTGGCTTCTGAGACAAGGGAAAGAGGGGACAGGGCATTCTTAATTTGTTACACTACTGCTCTACATTACATAGAGGTTCCCTCCAAACACGTTGGTGGACTTCAGTATGGAATCAAGTAGAACTCTCCAGGTGATTGGCATTTACCTGGGTCTGCTTTTGAATCTCCATAGGTTCTCATAAGATGTGATCCTGGACACTCAGTTTAAAATGTAAACCAAAGTCAACACAAGAGTGTGGAGTCACAGAAGGGAACAAACAGCACGCAAAACCCACCTCAATAAAAATGCAGCTTCATTGTTTTTCTGTTCTTTTTAAAGTGGGTTGTGGAGATGGAGAAGCAGATGTTTGAGGGATGACAGATTTGCAGGAATGGACACAGCCACTCTGGGGACTCTCTCCCAGGGGACACTGGCACAAGGGACTGTGGCACCCCACCCCTGTCCTGTCCCACTGTAGAAGCCCAGAGCTTCCTTCACACGCCTGATTTTGTTTCATAAGATCTTGGATGCTGACCGAGTCATGGGCCAAGAGTCAGTCGACAGGACAAGAGTGTGGCTCGGGGAACAGTGGGGCCTGGGGCCAAGTGGAGGAGGGAATGTTTGATTTTAATGGTGGGATAGAGGAGAATGGTGGATTGGTAGTCTGCTTTATTCAGCAGCAACTTAATAGCCTCCTATGGGTGCCAGAGGAGGCTTGGGGCTAGATCCAGGAGATGCTGAGGTCAACAATGCTACCCTACCCTCCTGGGTCGCCAGGTCTGGGGGTGGAGGCAGATGTGTGAACTGCTGCTAACTTGACATGAGCACAGAACAGCTGGATTGAGTCAGCCAAGGCAACACGTGTGCCTCTTCCTTGGGCTCTTAAAAGTGTCCAGGGACTGCCACGTATAATGCCCTCAACCCTTGCTGCCTATTCAGATCCCACGGAAAGCTGAGACATTTGATTGTCTTTTTCCTGGCTTGGTAACTCATTGTCTCTGGTGCAGTTTGTAGACCCCCCCCATTCACAGCAGTATTATTTACAATAGCCATGAAGTGGAAGGAACCCAAGTGTCCATCAGCAGATGAATCGATGAACAAAATGTGGCACATCGGTCCAGTGGGATGTTATTCGGTCTTAAAGAGGAAGGAAATTCTGACATGTGCTGCAACATGCATGACCCTTGGAGATAGCTTCTGTGTTAAGTGAAATCAGCCAGTCGCAAAGGACAAATGTGATCTGGTTCCACTGATACAGGGAACCTAGACTAGTCACATTCAGAGAGAGAAGGTAGGAGGGCGGGTGCCAGCGACTGAGCAAGGAGGGGATGGGTTTACTATTTAGTGGACACAGAGAGTTCGATCTGCTTGGTGAGAAGTGCTCAGGAGATGGACAGTGTTGAGGTTTGCACAGCAATGTGATCCACTGTACACTTTGAAATGGTTAAGGTGGTTTCATGTTATGTGTATTTTACTACAGATGTGTATTTTTATTTAGAGTAAGATATATCTTCATTTAAAACTTAAGCTCAGGAAGTAGGTCCTGAACTGTGGTGTTTCTTCGAATCTCCCTTGTTGATCTTGATGTGCAGTTAGGATTGACAGCCATCAATTGAATTCATGATGAGACTCCAGTAGCACCGGACAAGGGCATGCATCTGAGCAAAACTGGGCTGGAAGGTGGAGGCAGCTGTGTGGTACCCACAGTGTCTACGTCGGGAACTCCACTGATCCCGATCACACCTGGCTATGAAGCTCACAGCACCAAAGTGTCATGAAGTGCCTGCCTGCTCTATATACATGGTCCTCTGTGCGTAAGCACCAAGAGCAATTTGTTGAGAGAAACAACTTGCTTATCTCACCCACTGTGACTGCTCTCAACCTCAAGGCTTTGCCCAGGGCTCCGGCTGGACTCCTGGGCAGGCCCACATGAAGTACACAGAGGCGTCAAACCTGCACAGCAGTGGCACCATCCTTGCCCAACTAGCTCAGCCCTGCCTAAGGGGAGGGCACTCTGTCGACTGAAGTGCCCGTGCCAGAAAGATGAGCAAGCTAGGTGCAGTGACACATGCCTGTAATCCCAGGGTCTCAGGAGGCTGAGGCAGGATCATCACAAGTTTGAGGCCAACCTCAGCAACTTAGCAAGGCCCTAAGCAACTTAGCAAGACCCTGTTTCAAAATAAAAAATTAAAAGGGCTGGGGATGTGGCTCAGTGGGGAAGCAAGCATCCCTGGGTTCAGTCCCCAGCACCAAAACAAAACAAGAAAAAGAAAAAAAAAAAAAAAAAAAAAAACAGGAGAAAGAAACAAAGAAAGAAAGGTGGGCAAGACCCCAGCCCCTCCCTTCCCACGCTCTGCAGCCAGCCAGTCACCAAGCTGTCAATTCGGACTCCCAACTACGCCTCCAGGCTTTTCTCACACCAAGGCCAGGATATTGCTTCCAAATCTGACTGTGCTGTTTCATTGTGGAGCAGAGCGGCTCTGTGTCCTGCTGACTGTGTGTGATGACACAGCTCAGTATGACTGGCAGCCATTTGGGGCCCTTAGGGAAATCGGCCTTTGAAAGACTTTAGCCCTGTTATGGCAAAACATGGAGTCTAAGGCACAGGGCAGCAATGACATCCCCCAGCTGCTGACTGGGCCTCCCCACCTCCGGACTCACCATGCCAGGCCAAGCGACATTTCCTGATTGCCTAAGCCGGTTTACAGTGTGGTCCCACATTCCCCTCCCCGCAGGGAAAAGCGTTACAGTGATGCCCTCATTTGCAGAATCAATGTTTTGTGTATAGCTTCATGTTCTCTTGGTTAGCTCACGGAATTCGGGACAGCTAGATCAAACTACGCCTGCTCCAGAAGAAGAAGAAGCAGGGTGGCTCTGAGGACTGTCCTTGTCTTCCCTTGGCATGCCACCAGTCACATACCCTGGCTCCCAACTCCTCTCTCTAATGTATGGAGGTGAGACTGGGGAGGGACCTGTTACTACCCTTTGGACCAGTTAGCCTTGTGAGGCCCACAGGGTCACAGAGCAAAAAGGCACTGTGGGAAGCACCTGGTGGGGTGCGAAGGCAATGAGTGTCCTGAGAACAGGGACCAGAGAGCCCCACACTGCCCAAACATCAAGTGATCCCCATCTGCATGAATCAGGCGGTTTGAACACAAACAGCAAATACCAACTCAAACCATTTTAAGCTTAAAAGAAAATTAATTGGTCTTTCTAACCACAGTGTAAGGTCAGAGGTTCAGGTGGCTACTGGCAGAGTGGTCCCAGGGTCCCAGTGAACCCACCACTCCCTCTTTCCCAAAGCCTGTCTCTGCATCTCCACAGGTGGTCCATGCTCTGGGGCTCCTCTTCTCCCTGAGGCTAGACCCAGGGAGCTCTGGGTTTAAACTCCTTCTGTTTTACTTCTGAAAGGAGTCCAGGATGGGAGCCTCAGGAAGGTCTCTAATTGCATAAGGACTCTATTGCTGCACAAAGGCTGACCAAGGGCCGGGATTAGGCCCCTGGGTCAGGAGCCAGTCTATGGGGTCAGCGGCTGTGATTGGCAGCCAAGGTTAGGGTTGGGTTGGCATTCAGGATGGGCAGTTCCACAAAATTAAGTGCCTCCAGTTATAGAAGAAGAGGGCAGGCAAGCCCCAGGGGTATACTTTCTGCACCTCCATCATGGTGTTTCCCTACTCTTAAAAGGCTCGAGAACTGGGTGTGATATTGTGTGTTTGTGTTTGTGGGAGAAGAAGGATGACAAGAAGGTTGTTCTTACTATAATTGCAATGCCTTGAATTACTCCACTACACAGAACCCATCTTAACTCCCGTGACTGATAAAACAATCATTCCAAATATATTAGCAGTAAAATTAACTGGAACTTCCATTGTCAGCTTCATGGGTGTGAGAAATGTGAACAAATGGTGTTTTTTCTACCCTTGTTTTGACTTGAACCAGCAGCAATGCGGCTGCTTCACTGTCCCCACGTTGTTTGATCTATGGGTAATTACGCAGATATTAGCTTTTATTTGCTTACTCATTTATATTCCCCCTAAGTATTACTTTGGTTTTGGTTGGAGTTGGAGGACGTTGAAAAAGCTTCTCAAGTAGTAAATTATCTGCAGACTGTACTGAGCTCTGTTCTGGCTTTGGACAACTGTGGTTTTGCTGTGTTTTTCAAGTTGTTTGAAACCACTTTAAAAAAAAAAAAGAAAAACCAGAACTTACTTTCAAGTGCCTTCCTTAATACCAGGAAGGAGGCTTTTGTAAAATAAATCACACCCTGTGAGGTTGTACTTTCTGCTGTACCCTGGTGGACGAGTTCCTCACTGAGATTAAAAAGGGGCCTTGGCACATCAGTCCACCATGTTATTAGGATGCCCATTGTCTTCTCCTTACCCTAGAGAGACATATTTTTACCCTTTTGTAAAAAAAAAAGAGAGAATTATTTCTTGTTTCAAAAGTAATAAGTACTCATTCATAGGAAAGCATTCAACCTCTCTCGTTTTTAAAGTTTTGGGTTTTTTTTCAAAGACAAAATAAAATCATCATTAGTTAACTAACACAGGAGAAGGAGAGACAGCCATTGTCGGGGATGACGTGAAGGGAAGTTGAAGGCATTTTAGGCTGTATTAGTTGAATCAAAATTACGGTCTAGTACAATTTCCCACAAAAACTGCCTGTGGTATGTATTCCCAGCAACAAACAGACAAATTAATTTTTGATTTCCGGTCCCAACACTGTCCACAAAGCCACAAGTGGGGCATAGTCTCCTTCTGTTCTGAAAGCGTAGGATGAACAGTCTCCCAGAGGGCCCTGAACCCAAGAGGGTTGGAAGGAACAAGAGAGGCTGACCGCTTACCATGCATGAATGAGGCCTAGGGCGGGGTGGCCAGCAGCTGAGGCTCCAGGTTCAGAGACAGACGGGCTGAGACAGGCAGGCAGGTGGCTGTCAAAACAGGGAGCTTATCTCCATGAGAAAGACCAAATGGAGACCCAGATTAGCAGAATGAACTTGGGTATGTGCTTGAAGTCTGGGTTATATTGGAACTGCATCAGATTTTCCCAAATAAATAAGAAACCACCACATTCAAGGACAGGGCACAGACTTGAAGTCTGGCATGTGTGTGTTGTACTTCTCTTCCTAGTGAGGTTTGGTTACTGGTGAAATAATTGAGAATAAGGGATTGGTTAAACCTTTTCTAGAAACCATCTGCTTCCTTCCTTCCTTCTTTCCTTCCTCCCTTCCTTCCTTCTCAAATGTTTCTTTCTTTCATTAGGCACTTACTTTTTGGATTACACAGCGTGTGGCAGTTTCATTGAAGGGTGAAATTTTTCTATGAAACTTACCATCCTATGCTTTTCTTGATGGAAAAAGCACTGTCTTCAAAATTCATGAATTTAATTTTTGTCAAATGAATCTGACCTTTCATAGGTTTGCATCATATTTAATTAAACTGCTAAGAATAGAATACTATACTCAATCTTAGCCAAAACACAATAGTTAAATCCTTTCTAAAAAGATTCTCTGCTTTGTCTCCTTGGGAAACTATATGCACACATTTCTGCCCTAGTGCTCACTGTTCAGGAAACCCTTGACATGTACTTGTGGTTATTTATTTATTTATTTTTCCTTTTTGTGCTTCAAATAGAACTCAAGACCTTGCACATACCAGGTCAGTATTCTAGTAGTGAGCCACATCCCCAGCCTTCTGAAGGCTTTTTTAAGGTTTTTGTTTTGCTCAGTTGCTGAGACTGGTCTTGAACTTGCAAAGCTCCTGCCTCAGCCTCCAAAGTTGTTGGGATTGTAGGCTTGCTCCACTGCACTCAGGTTGTGCTTGCACTTTATTTTCGTTTGCAACCCCCTAAGTTTTTGGAAAGAGAAATAAAATGACTTGCTGTGATTCCTCATCTAATCCCTGAAACCTGAAAATAAAACCTTCTTTTCTTTTCTGGTACTGGGAATTGAACTTGGGGTTCCTTTACCACTCATTCCTATTTTTATTTTTTTATTTTGAGACAGGGCCTTGCTAAATTACTGAGGCTGGCCTCAAACTTGCAATCCTCCCACCTTTGCCTCCCAAGTTGCTGGGATTGCAGTTGTGCACCATTGTGCCTGACTGGTCTTTGTTTCTTTTAATGTGAGATACAAATATTTCTATTTCAGTCAGTACATTAAAGAACACTTAAGAGATTTTCAAAGTCCCTCAGCTCATATTGCATTTTAGTGTATCCATCTCACTTATTAGGAACAAGCACAAACTGTGACATTGGTATATGATTGGTTATATTTATGTCTCTTTGCCCCAGGAGATTGTGTGTCATTTGAGGGTAAGAACCTTATTTTATATTTTCACCTTTCTAAACCCACCTGCCCTCCGCAGTTCCCTGGCTGTAAGTGCACAGTAAATGTTGAGTGGATTGCAATCAATATGATCTGTCGTCTGTTGATAAATCTGTTTCCCCCTCTCATTTCCTTGCACTTTATTGAGTCAGTTTTGACAAGATTTAGCCACCAGTCTGAACATCACATTCGCCAAGGGATACCAAGAGAGATCCTATGCCTAATATTTTTTCAACACGTTTTTGTTTTACCTCTGAGAATAAATTTTAACTTGTGAAAAATGTAGCAGGAAGTGTCATCCAGCCAGAGAAACTGCACAAGCATGGGAACTCACTGGTGCTGCTGAGACTGTAAGAGCGGAACGTAGCAGCCAGTGCGGGTAAGAAGTGATCTTGGAACCAGGGGTCAGCAGCATGGGACTCTGGAGTTCCTAGGAGAGAGGGACTCCTGGTGAGAGTTTCCCGAGACACTCTGCTCCATGCTTTCCCTTTAAGAAATGGGTCATAATGTGGCCAGGGATGGAGAAGAAAGGTTCATAGTCCCCAGTGGACCTGAGAATGTCACGAACACAGACCTTACTGTCTGCTTCTTGGATCTGGGTAAGAGATTAAGGAGATCTATCAGAGGACAAGAATTGTGGGGTTCAATCTTAAGGTCTCTGGGTTTTGGTTCAAAATAAGAAAAATTTTAAAACTTTTAAAAAGTTGTATTGATGTATAGTACACATAGAAAAAGTATACAAATTATCATGTGCAATTCCATGAATTTTCAAGAAAGCAAATGTGCACAGTGGACAGCACCCACATTGGGAAACAGAGCATCTTCACGCCTCAGAAGTCCGCTCCTACCCTCTATTCTGCCTCTCCCCAAAGGTAGCCACTCCCCAGATCTCTGGCACCTTGGGTTAGTTGGATTTCAGGTAAATAGAATCCTGTTGTGTGCTTTTTTCTGCACTGGGCTTCTTTGACTTCCTGATATGTTTATGCAATTCACCCATATTGGTGTATGCAACTTAACTTTTATTGTATAATATGCAATTACATGACTATCTCAGCCTTTGTACCTTCTCTTATTGGAGCATAGTTTGGGGCTTTTCCAGTTTGAGGATTTGATAAGCAGTGATGCTCTGAGCTGTTTTTCATGCCTTTTAGAGCAACTATACATGTTGTACTGGAGTGTGAATGTAGAATACGTCATAAGTCTTGTAGATGTTCAGCTTTCGTGTCTCCCACTGGGTTTTTCAAGAGCTGTGCAGTTTACACTCTCACCAGTAACATGAGGAATGGCCGGGTCGCCACGTCCTTGTCTGTCCTTCTTGATGTCCCTCATTTCAGCCATTCCTGTGGGTGTGTCAGTATTGCATTTGGTATTGATCTCTCTGAAAATGACATTCGGTCCCTTTTTGTGTGTTGATTGGCCATTTAGATGTCCTCCTTTTGGGAGTGCCTATTTGTCTTTTGTGAATATTTTTACTGGATTGTTGATCTTTTTCTTACTGATTCCTTGATGAGTCATTGGTTGGATATAAGTACTGTGAATTTCTTTTCCCAACTCTATGAATTTCCTTTTCATTCTTTCGGTAGCATCTTTTCTCTTTTTCTTTTTGGTGGTACTAGGATTCAACAGCTCAGTAGTCACTGAGCTACCTCCCCAGATCTTTTTATTTTCTTTATTTTGAAACAGGTTGTCACTAAGTTGCTAAGACTGACCTTAAACTTGCAATCCTCCTGCCTCAGCCTCCCAAGTCACTGGATTACAGGCATGCGCCACCAAACCTGACATTTGGGAATGTATTTTGGTGAACGTGTGTTTTTAACTTTTTTTTTTTAAAGTGGTGCTGGGGATTGAACCCAGGGCCTTGTACTTCCAAGGCAAGCACTCTACCAACTGAGCTATGTCCCCAGCCCTATTTTTAACTTTAATGTAATCTAATTTATCAATCTTTACCTTGTGGTTACAATTTTGTGTGTCCTGTTTAAGATATTTTTGCTTACCACAAGTTCATGAAGATATTCTTTTATTTTATATTTGAGAAGCTTTAATATTTTTATTTTCTTATTTATATCTGCAATCTCTTTGGAACTGGTTTTATGATTTATTATTGTTCTGTTTAAATACCCAATTTATGAGGCACCATCATTGAAAGGATCAGCCCGTTTACTGAAGCATAGACTTGGTGATAAGTCAAATGCTTGTTTATTCTCTCTCTAGACCTTCTGTACTCTTCTCCATTGGTCTGTTTACCTATATTCATGCCAAAACTACTGTCCTCTTTACTGGAATCTCATAATAAGTATTGATGTCAGGTAGTGAAGGTCTCCAACTTTGTTCTTCTAAATTATCTTTGCTATTCTTGGCCCTTTGTACTTCCATATAAATCTTGGAATCATCTTGTCATTTCCCCTAATGCTAGATTGTTATGGATTGAATTGAATGTACATATCAGCATGGTAGACTTGGCAGCTTTTGCACTTCTGAGTATTCTAGCACATGGATGGAGGCCATTCCTTTATTTATATCTTTGAACTTTCTCGGTCTGCTTATGTAGAGATCTTGCATACCACGTGCCATTGTATATATTTGGTCTACTGGGTGCCTAAGTTAAAACAACCCTGTGAGGAAGGTCCTATTTTTACTCCATTTGTACAGATGAGGCAAAGAGAGATGAAGCAAACTGATCAAGATTATGTTGTTGATGAGAGAGTGAACTCAGGCTTGAAACAAAGCAATCTGACTTCAGAATCCAGGCTTGGTCTTGTTTTGTTTGAGATGGGGTCTTAGTACATTGCTAGCTGGTCTTGAACTCCTGGGCTCAGGTGATCCTCCTGCCTCAGCTTCCCAAGTAGCTGGACTGTAGGGACCTGCCATTGTGCCTGACTTTCTCCCTGCTTCCCCTGACCATCCACACTATGCCTCCCTCGTGTTCACAGAGGTTTTCGATAGCAAACAGTGAAAACACACCAAAAGTCCATCAATCAGATTGAGTTAAAGGAAGTTTTGTAGTTCCACAGAGTAGTAGAATATTATACAACCCTTACAAAATTTATCTCTGCAGCTGGGGATGTAGCTCAGTTGGGAGAGCATGTGCCTGGCACATGTGAGGGCCTGAATTGAATCCCTAGCACTGTGAAACAAATCAAATATGTATGAATATGTATATATATACACATATGTCATGAAAAGATGTCTATAATATATTGTTAATGAAAAAAATCAAGTTTCAGAACACCTAGTAGAGTGTGATGCCATTGGTCCTAACAGTGTGGGTACAAGGTGGGGGCCTAGCTATGGATAAAGGATTTGGATATTTATCTTCCTCAATGATATAGCGTTTTCTTAATTTAAATTTATTTCTCAATTGATATTGAAATGCAATTTAATAGTGAGCCTGACATTATAAAACAATAAAGCTATTTTTGTTCAATAGAGGGAGTATACCTTATTCTCCCTCTATCTAAATATATTCTTGATAAGTAGTGGCCAATTGAAAATAAAAGCATGAGAGCCATTGAGGGGTGGATCCTTATTTGAACTCTATTATTATTTATGTGTGGTTTTCCTGGAAGAGAAGGAAGAGTTTAGATTTTGAGAAAAAATAACTCTTCTCCCATTTCTTAGATTATTTCCTTGTTCTCTGTCTTCTTTCTTTCACATCACACAATACTTAATGTGGTTTTTGGCAATCAAACAAATACATGGGTTCCAAAGAGCTTATCTCTTTGTCCTTTTATTGTTTGAGATCAGTTTTAAAACTTGCAAACCTTTGATTTAAAAATTCCTCTTGTCATCGTAACCCCGTCTCTCAAATCTGATGGAAAAGCCAAGCACGTTTTCAACAGAATCAACATCCATCAACCCACAGCCCTTCTCTGCGGTGCTGTTTCACCATGAGGAATTTACCTTAAATATGTAGAGAAGCCAGTCTGGGTCAAGTTGCCTGTGGAGAAAAATCGCAGTACCCAGCCAGCCACCAAAGGGCAGATGGATGGTTTACCGGTCACAGCATCAAGTGCCTGAGAACTGGCCCCATTACCAAAATATGTCCTGTTGTTGATCTGATGGATGCTAGTCGGGGTACGGCAGACATGTAGAGGAGAGAAGCAGCTGGCCTGAATCTGTGCTCTGAAAATCAGCTCAAGGTCTAGAACTTAATTTTAATAGCAAAACACTCTAAGGTCTATATTAACACATCTGTGGGAATGCACCTTAAGCCTGCTCACTCGGGCAAGGGAATAAACACTCCAGGTACCACACGTTTAAATGCACTTCGGTTTCCTGTGAGTGCCTCGACTTGATGTTTTAAAGCCTTGACGCCTGCATGAAATCATTTCACCTGTCTAGGTCTGTGGCCTAGTTTGGTTTCTACACCACACACCTGAGCTCTCTCCACATTTGTGAAAACACCCACACACCTTCTGCCTGGTGGATCTGCTTGTCCACTACAATAAAGCTGAATGACTACCTTCTTGGCACTTGATGCATGCTTCCTGACAGGGAAGTGGCAATCTCTATAATTGAAATGGCCCAGCCTCCTTAGAAAACTTGTCCATGTTTGACTTTTCCAGGACAGCCTGCAAAGCAAGACCAGTTCTTAAAATCTCCAGTTCTGGGATGGAGGCTGTGCGTGCTCCCTCAGGGATCACCCCGGGATCCAGGCTCCCAGGGTGCCAGCCAGCATTCCCCAAGTGCAGCCACAAAGGACAGGTAGATTTGCTTCTTCTTTAAATGTGAGCACCTGAGTCACCAGGTCTACAAAGCCTCTCCAGATTTTCCTTTTGCACCTCTCTGTGCACAAATGTTTCTATGTCAGAGTATCAGTCTTGGACTTTCAAAGACTTCAACATCACTGTCAAGTGCAGCATTCATATAACTTAGGGGCTTTTCTTCTTTTACGTGTGTGACAAAAAGCACGCTGGCATCTCAGACATGCCACTTAGCATGAAGACCCCACACTGGCCTCTGTGATTTGGCAAGGCGAGGTGGACGGTACTGCTCACTGGTGTGACCCTGACTGGCGACCTCAGAGTCACTTGAGAACTTGTTAGATATTCAGACCCTCGGGCCCCACCCAGAGCTACTGTGAATCAGCCTCATTCTCAAGTGCTTCCTGGTGGATTTGAATGCAAGGCAGCAGTTTGAAAAGTACTGAAATAGTCAATGTACATCTCCCAGCAAACACGGTGATGCTGCCAATTAAATTTCCACCTGCATGGGCCTGTTTAACAATTATACTACACTGAACACGACGCTCTGCTGTTCTCCGGTTGCTCTGAGGCCCCTCTGCCCACCCAGATGTGAGAAAAATCACTTTGAGGTTTGACAGGGTCTTTTGTGTCTCCTAGCCATCACCCTGCCCTAGACTCGTCATTCTGCTTAGCAGTTGTCAAAAATGATGTTAGAACTTGCCTGTGAGTTTGTTTGATCTAATGTCATAATCGACTGACCTGCCAAACCCTGTGACTCACCTTCGTCACCACTGTTCGTTTCAATGTGAATTATGGGTGGGGAAATTTCATTTGTTTCATAAAGATCTATGGTTTGGACTTGTTAGAGTCTGCGAAGGCAAGACAAACAAGCAGTCATTTCCTAAATCACGCTGTGTATGGAGTAAAGTCTGGAAATACAGTATGCCCAAATATCTTTCCAGTTAATACTGATGTTATGAAAAGTGTACAGTAATATCTTATAATATCATTGCCTTAAGAGACAGAAGACCTGCCCCTGTCCTCTACTTTTTTTTAACACACAGCGCCATTTGAAGAGAATTTACCAAAAACCAAAAGATAAAAATTGCAATTGTTTTTACATGGGATATGCATATTCAATCATCTAAGATAATTTTCTTTCCTTTATAAATATTTAGTCATCTGAATAAATATTAGTTATCTACTTGCAGGAGTATTGCAGGAGTATAATTATTGTTATTTTTAAAATGTCTTTGCAGTACTAGGGATCAATTGAACTCAGGGTCTCACACACGCTAAGCAAGCACTCTACTGCTTAACTACAAACCCCACCCCTTTTTATTTTGTTCTGGAGACAGGACTTGCTAAGTTGCCTAGGCTGGCCTCCAACTAGCCATCTTCTTGCCTCAACCTCCAGAGAAGCCATAATTACAGGCTGGCACCACTGGGCCTAGCTTAGTGTGTAATTTTTGAATAGCAAAATCACAACTCTCTTCCAAATATAAAATAAATATGTGTCAACAGTTTCATTTAACCCAAGTGTGATGGTGCAAGCCTATAATCCCGGCTACTCCAGAGGCTGAGGCAAGAAGATCACAAGTTCAAGCCCTACCTAGACAACTTACCAAGATCCTATGTCAAAACAAAAAATAAAAAGTTCCATGGATGTAGTTCAACGGCAGAGAGCTTGCCTGGCATGTGCAAGGGTCTGGTTTTGATCCCTAGTGCTACAAAAACAAACAAACAAGACCATTCATTCAGATCATTAATTATTAAAGGTGCCAGTAAGATTTAATGAAGGAACAATTAAAGCTTTATAAACAAAATATATGTGTATTTTTTGGTAGCGGGGATTGAACCCAGGGGCACTTTACTACTGAGTTACATCCTCAGTCCTTTTTATTTTTGTATTTTGAGACAGGGTCTTGCTAAGTTCCTGAAGCTGGCCTTGAACTTGTGATCTTCTGGCCTCAGTCTCCAGACAGGTGTGTGTCGCTGTCTGGGCTTGTATGGACAATTTAATAAAGAAATATTACATTAGGATTGCTGGGGTTATATGCAAAATGAGCTCTGTACCCAACGGTTACTCTCCTACAGGGCAACAGATGTACTTTGGAAGGATCATTGCTACTGAATGAAAAGTATTTGCCTCTCAATCAGGAAAAAAACAACTGTCTAACTTGTTACTTCATCATGTCTGAGAACTTGAATCAATAGAAAACAGTGAGTTGAGCTGGGTTCTCCCCCTTTTATAATCCTTAGGTGGCCTTTGCCCCCATATGACATTGAAATGAGGTTTTTCCTCATGTCCTTATTTTATATAACTTTTTCTTAGCTTTAAAAAAATCATTTTCCTTCCAAAATGTCCACAAATTTTCTCTTGAAGTTTTAAATACACTCACTTTCCATGTGGACATTTATTCCAGAACTGCAGAAAGTAAAGCTGGCGTGCTTTTTCTACCTTGTGTAGTCACTCCAAGTTTCAGTGAATTTTTTAAAGTTTTTTTTTTTCCAAGTCTTCTGTCTTCTCAGCATACATTTGCATGCCTAGTGATCCTTAGTTATGGGTTTGCAACAATCCAGGTGCCTCTGAGGACAGTCATGACATTCAAAGGAACAGCTTCAGTGACGGTGTCCAAAGACACATTAATGTCGGCAGAATCTGTTGCTTGCCCTCATACCATGTCACATGGACCTGGCTTCCTGCTTTTAGCTGACTTCTATGGATGTGGATGCGCTTCAATAGGAAATTAATATTTTTGAACTTGTGCATTCACTTTTTACCCCCTATACAAATGCTAATTGCATAACTTGCAGGTCTCTCTCTGTAATCATTTATATTCATATTCATGAACAATGTTGCCTCTCTCCTGCTATTTGGCTTCTATTGAATATCATCAGCATCATTCTCAGAAATCAAATTAATTGTTAGCTAACATAGAAGAAGAATACATATTCTGAGTCTGTTAACTAGGAAACACTGATTGATCTATAACTGAAATGATTTTTTTGAATAATAGCAGGGTTTGGGTTTGCGTGATCTTGCTTTAATGTCAGCGGCTGCCTGCATTCAAAGTGTTCACGGTATCTGCAAAGAAATGGGTCTTGGCTTTTACTCGGCTCCTGGCTTCAGCTGGCTCTGTGAGCAGCCAAGGGCAGAGAAGGCCCTTCACATTCGCAGCAGGGGACCCAGCGGAGGGGAAGATGCCAGAATCATAGAGTTCTCAGCATAAATAGTTCTAAGATCTGAATGCATTCTTTCCTAACAATTGAATGAAAGGGTTTGTTCTGTCCCCTCCTTTCTCACCAGCTAACCTTGCGCTGTGTTGGCCTGCTCAATAGCATTCTTCAGTGAAGATGTTTGGAGATGGAATGTAAATTTGTCGCAGTAAACTGCATATGGGAATGTGACGGTGGATCGGAGTTCACAAACGTGGGGAGTTCTCAGGGCTCGGGCTTGCTCTTGACATTTCTAGAGACGTTTACCAAAAGGAGGAATGTTTCATTTGGCTGGGGATAAAAACATTCTATTTCATATGCTTTTATAAGCGCTCACTCAAATGTGTTCTGACACTGGGCTAGCTCTCTTCTAAATACTTTGGATTGTCTGTCCCTATTATTGTCGTCTATAGTGAAATATAATAAAGCTCAAG
This sequence comes from Glaucomys volans, assembly GCA_020662805.1. Classification (NCBI taxonomy): domain Eukaryota; kingdom Metazoa; phylum Chordata; class Mammalia; order Rodentia; family Sciuridae; genus Glaucomys; species Glaucomys volans. Next base: position 621,112 of record JAJEJO010000455.1, on the reverse strand, counting down.
TTTTCATCTAAATACCAAGTTTTACAACTGAAAGTGAGAATAGGTACAACCATCAAAGGGGTTTAAGTCTGTTCGCATTTTCATTTTGGAAAATGTTAGTTTCATGCAATGACTTTTTTTGTCTCAAAGACTTTAACAGGGCTGCTTTTAAACTTTGGATGGTAGATCGAATCAAAGGTTGATTGTATTTCAAACCATAAGATCCGCAGGATAGCACTGGCAGGGCCTTTATTTTTAATGTTACTTAGAATAGGAGGGATATTATGTTGATTTTCATATAGATTGTTGGACACATTTCTTTTTCTATTTTGGCATAAGGTGACAGTTGTAAGCATTAGTTAACTATTTCTACTTGAGTCTATTTTGAAACATTCTAATTTCAGCATCCTCACTTTTTTCTCCTCGACTGCATTTTTATTGTAATAAAAATAGTAAAAATAGTAGGCATCAACTGTAGGAAATTTGGGAAATGCTGCATAGTAATAGAGCCTTGTGAAGTTAAGGGTCACCTGTGACATTCCCATGGAGCAAAACCGATTCTTAACATTTTGTTCATCTCCTTGTGATATGTTATCTATGCATATAAGTATTTTTAATATGAAATTGGCATCAGCCTTTGTGTTCTGCTTGATACATCTCACTTAGGGTTACTTTGAAGCCATTAAAAAATGAGGTTGCAGAAATTTATCTTTTCAAATAGAAAATGTTCCTGCCACATTATTAAATAGGAGCAGTATGCATTTTATCTTGCTTTTGCTGTAAGCAACATAATGTGCTTGATTTATTTCTTCTCAGATGTATCATATTATTACACATGCTCCATTCTTTCCTCTGTTTTTGCTTGCTTTGTGTTTTCTGATTTTTCTGTAAGGGAGCATGTGTTACTTTTTGGATTTATTTGTCATGAGTTGAAATAATCCAACAGGAATCATTCCTACATATAAAACTTTGTGAGCAGTTTCATTATCTTTTAGAATAAATTCCTAGGACTACAACTACTGGATCTAATGTTGGGATATTTTGTATACTTCGTAGTTTATCTTCCTCCATGGAAAGGAGTTTAAAGCTTTTTTTTTCAAAGTAAAGAATTTTTTAAATTATTTTTTATTTTTACAGACTGCATTTTGATTCATTGCACACAAATGGGGTACATCTTTTTGTTTCTATGGTTGTGCACGATAGATTCACACCGTTTGTGTAATCATACATGTACAGAGGGTAGTGATATCTGTCTCATTCCACCATTCTTCATACCCCCCATTTCTCTCTACATAATCTAAAGTTCCTCCATTCTTCTTTCACCCCCCACCCCCTACCCCCATTACATATCATTTAACCCCTCTTGCCTGCATGTCTTCTTCTTATCATGCTTTTTGCACCATTTTTTTCCATTTTTTAAAATAATTTTGGTTCTTTTTAGTTATTCATGACAGTAGAGTGTATTTTGACCTATCATACATACATGGAGGATGATTTCCCATTATGGTTGTACATGATGTGGAGTTACACCGGTCACATGTTCACATATGAACAAAGGAAACTTGTCTGATCCATCCTATTGTCTTTCCCATTCTGCACCATTATCTTTTACCTTTTCCTTTTTATCTTTCCTTCTGGCTATTTCGTTTCTCCTTCTACACTGTGTGCACTGGCCTTTCCCTTCTGTTCACCCCTGGATCCACCTGTTGGTACAGAAGCGTCCCCGTGCTGGCCAGCTTCCCCACATTCTGCCTCTGCCTTTGTTCTCTGTCCTCTGACATCTGCCCTCCAGCTTGCCTGGGCTGGTCTTTAGAACTGTGAGCTGCTTTTCCCTGTGGCCCCACATACTGTGCCAAATATGGTACAGTTCCAGAGAAATCACCTCCTGATTTTGAGTTTCTAAAAATCAAAACAGCAGATCCAATTTAGAGATGGACATTTGGGGAGTTTTTATAGTTTCTGTGAATTTAGCAACTTAAAAAAAAAAAACTAATGTGAAACATTGTTTTTAATTTTTTGAGCCAAATGCAGTCTATATTTAGAAGTGGTTTAGAATAATTTTATTTAAGAAATTTAGAGCCTCCTAGTTAGAAATCTCATTAGTATGGTTCAAGTATTTTCCTTACAAAAACACCTAAATATCTTTATTACAGTATCACCTTTTATGGCTGAAAATTCAAGTGTACAGTTAGAAGAAAGAAAAACAAAAAACCTACACTAGCGGCCATGTTGACTCAAATTATTTTTGCCTCCAGTGCTGAGGCTGTGGACCAAAATAGTCCAGCCTCCTGATGGCTTGAAGATGAACAGAATTAGTTCATGAAGAATATTCCAACCAGATGTCAGGGAATTTGGTAACCACAATTACAAAGGAAGACCAAGGAAAGGAGGGCAAGTTTTCATTTATATATTGAAAGAATGGTTACCAAATGTCATAGATATTTGGGATAAGAGAAGGGAGTTCCATTCTCCCCATCAGGATAACCAAATGTCTGCAACACTTTTGAGGAGCAATGTGGAGATGGGCGGAAGGGACCCTGGCCTGCAGATTGGACTCAAATTATCATCAGCTTGGAGGAGCTGATAACTGCTGCCAGAGCACCTTGGCAGTGATATGCAGCAGGTCTGTCCCCCTGCAGTTCAGGGAAGGGAGGCAGGAGAGATTCCAACAGTGAGGTTACTGAAGATGTCTTAGAAAGAAGTAAGTAGCTTCTGAGCTGAGCCTTGGAGGAACCAAGAGGAACCTGCCAGGAAGAGATGGTGGAAGTGTGTTACACCTGAAAAGCTTGTGGAACTCTGACGGTGAAATTGTACCAGGCACGTTTGAGTGGAGTGAAAGTTCAACTGGGAAAGCAATGGGAGAAAGTCCCGTGATGACAGCCTAACTGAACCTTCTCCTCGAGGAGAGTCCCATCAACCTCTGGACTCGTATTTTTGGGTTTTTCACTTAGACTCGCTGTATCTGAATCACCTCAGGGTGTTCCATTGCAGAGCCTGGGTCACACTTTGGGTCAGAATTGGCAGCAGTATACTGACCCTGCATTTCAGTGATTCTCAAGGCGATTCCAAGTGCAGGACAGCTGAGAACATCGACTTGAGACAGCCTGGAGTGCTCTGGGCCAGAAGGGCAGGCAGACTCTGGGCCAGACTGGGGAGTAGCAGTGGGCATTCAGGGGTGACAGCAGATTGGGGAAGCTTCAGAATGAAGGAAGGATCTGTGGAACACAGTGACTGGTGGCTGAGGATTGACAGGCAGGAGCCATCCCATAGCACCCTGAGATCTGAGCCTCTGCATCAGTCAGACTGGGACCATCGTCAGAAGCATTTACCATGAGGGGCTGGGGCTGTGGCTCAGCAGGAGCGAGCTTGCCTAGCATGCCCAAAGCCCAGGGTTCCATCCCCAACTCTCCTGCTCCCTCCAAAAAAAGTACAATGAATTCTCTGAGCACCCACAGAATCACCGTGAGCTCATAAAACTGTGTTTTATCCCCATCTAACACAAATTCCCACACAAAATATTTCTGGAGTTTTCCAAGCGAGTCTCACACCTGAACCAGCTGGTCCCACCTGTACTCTGATATCATGGTATTGGGATGATTTGCTGGGTCCCTTGCCCTCTGCTGAGGCTGTGACCTCCACCACCTTGGTGTTGCCCACTGTCCTCTAGGTACCCCCGAAACAACCTGCTAAGAGCAAAATTGACCCGCCAGAGGCTCTAGAGGAGGATGCTCTGCATCCCGGGCCCCTGCCAGGCACCTGAGCCCTTCCAGCCGCCCATCAAGAGGAGCAGCCGTATCCCATGACTGAGTCTGCTTCAGGGGCTTTGTGAGGGATACAGATGTTCTGCCTTTGTCTGCCAGGAGGTTCCATAATGTCTGGAACTGCCACCACACACACACGTGGGGCCTCGAGGTATGGAGGAAGGATGGATGGATTCTTCCCTTCGGAGGTCCCTGTACAGTGTTCTTCAGCTCTGTGTGTCATAGATCTAGGCAAAGTGACTCCCTCCTCCTCTCAGGATTCCTCAGGTCTCAGACATGAGTTGAGTGTCTGGGACCAGCTGAAATGGCAGTCTTCTCTCCCTGCCCACCCTGCGAGAGGAGAGAGGCTTGTGTTGAGCTCATTGCCTGGCTGTGCTCTCAGTCCCCAGCAGGTGACATTTTAGCAAGCCCTGTCATGCAGAGGGCGCAGCTAGGTTCCGGAGATCTCTATTCATGCAGGATTTGAAAGGCAGGTCCTGTTTGGAGAAGGAGAGGTAGAATTTTATTTTACTTATGTTTTATTTTCTTCTTTGTTTGGGGGGCGGGTACTAGGGATTGAAACCAGGGGCACTTTACCACTAAGCTACACTGCCCAACCCTTTTTGCCCAACAGTCTCACTAAGTTGCCAAGGCTGGCCTTGAACTTGCAATCCTCCTGCCTCGGCCTCCTGAGAAGTTGGGGTTATACCACCACATCTACTATTTTATTTTTATAAAGTTTATGACTGCAACTTCAGTAGTATTAAAATTCAATAGTTAGATTCATTTCACAGGGTGACAAAGTTTTTGTTTTTTAACTTATTACTAATATACCATAATGTTATTTACATAGCTTTTTTTTTTTTTTTGTTATTTTTGGTACTAGGAAATTAACCCAGGTGTGCTGTACCACTGAGCTACATCCCCAGCCTTTTTTTGTTTTTTAATTTTGAGAAAGGGTATCTTAAAATTGCCCAGGCTGGCCTTGAACTTGCCTCAGCCTCCTGAGTCCCTGGGATGTCAGGTGTGCGCCACTGCACCTGGCTTCACCTATGTTTTTAAAGAAGGCGATACAACCACATGATGCAGAATTCAAAAAGCTCGGAGGTACCTAGTGAAAAGGCTCCTTCCCAGCATCCGAATATACCTCTGTGTGTATTCAAGTGCAAATGTGTCCATAGCTCCCCTCATCCTTTTCAGTGAAAATGATAATGTGCTACATGCACTTTCTTGCCTTTTTAAGATCATCAGTGTCCTTGTTCTTTTTATAGCATAGGATTCTTTGGTGTGGATACACCACCATTAAATCTAACTGTCCCTCTGTAGATGGAACTTGTTACTACAAACAGGATTGTTATAATACCTGTTATATGCAAGGAGTATCTCCTTATTACACACAGTATTCAGCATTACAATGGATAACTGGAAAACACCCCATTTCAGCCATGGGCACTTGCAGCTCTAAGATCAAGATCCAGAGTCAGGTTGAGAGTCAGAGGATAAACAGACGTGTAATTTTCAAAGCTATCAACAAGTTCATCCCCATAAAGTGTGGACCATTTTATAGACATATGATTAATGAACATACAGTTTCATTAACAGAACGCCAAGCTTCTGGATTTTGGTCAACAGGGATAGGTGTTCTCAGCCCAGTTTGTGTGGAAGAGGGAGGTGGGAGCTTCTCTAGGTGTCCAGAGCTGCTTGACCAAATACAGCAGCGGTCACTCAGCCGTGTTATTCAAGGCAATGGGAAGAGCCCACCAGCTTTGTAATTTTCATTTATTTGTTTGAAATGGGTTTTTGATTTTATTCTAAAATTAAAAATAAAATTGATTTTTGGCACAAAGACCTTTGGATTTTAACACATGTATAGATCACGGTCATCCCCACCACAGCAAGCAAAGCTACTTCATACCACCCCGTTTGCAGCCACAACCAAAACCGCCTAGACCCCTGGACAACCCCTGACCAATTCCCTATCATTATGGCTTTCTCTTTTAGAGATGGTCATATAAGTAGAACTGCACAGCATGGGACCCCTGGGTCTCGGCTTTTCCCACTCAGCATAACTTACTCGAAACTTGCACACACTAGGAGTTTGTTATTTTTTATTGCTGAGAAGAATCCACCGCGTGAATGTCCCACAGCTTATTACCCACTCGTCCATGAACTGGCATGGGGTTGTTTCCATTTTGGAGTATTATTAACAGAACTGCTATAAACATGCGTTTCCCAACTTTTGTGGGAACACAAACTCTAATGTCTCCTCAGTATAGTTCAACTTTCATGTGTTTTATGAGTATATGTAGAGATATTTTTAAATATTTGAGAGACATTTACATTTCCTCCATCATAAATTGCTCCTTTCTGATGTCATTTTTTGCAAAAATAGAACTTAGGTGATTTTTATATTCAGCAAGTTGGTTTGGGGAGCTGACAGGTCATCCACGTGGACATATTTAGCATTCAATTTAAAAATGCAAGACTAAGCTGGGAGCAGTGGTGGACACCAGTTATCCCAGAGATCAGCGAGGCTGAGGTGGAAGGATCGCAAGTTCAAAGCCAGCCTCAGCAACTTAGTGAGGTCCTAAGCAATTTAGTGAGACCCTGTCTCTAAATAAGAGAAAGTGAGACCCTGTCTTCTGGGTTCAATTCCTGGTATTAAAAAGAAGAAAAAAAGAAAAAAAACAAAAAAACAAAAAAACAAAATGCAGGACTAGAGTTAGAGACACCCAAATATAGACTTGAGAGTCACACTGATAAAGAATGGAGAGATGAAGCAATGGACCTGCAGCCTGCAGCTATGAGGCCTGAAGACAGAATCTGTGGAAATGCCCATGTGTATGAGGTGGAAAGAGGAAGAGCTAAAGGGGGAACCAACAACAAGACTTCAGAGGTCAGAGCAGAGCCAGGACAGGGCAGTGTAACATAAACGTCTAAGCAAAGGATGTTAATCCAGAGGGCACAGTGTTCAGGGGAGGAGAGAATGTCACTGTCCAAGAATCCCAACTGAAAGCCCCACACTTCAAGCTGAGTGGACTAGGGGCCACGTGATCACCCTGAGTCCTTTTCTATAGCTGGGGGTGTGGAGCATCAGTTGGCCTCCCAGGTCACATGCACCAACTCCATGGTTTCCCCAAACCTCTTGGATCCCAACAGAGAAATCCAGAACTGTTGGGAGGAAGAAGTAGATGCCGAAGAAACAACCAACAAACATGCAGAACGAGGTCTTTGGAAGTGCTGTGTCGTCTATTCTAGAAGCTTAGACAGCAGCCATGTGTCCAGTTGGGAAACTGGAAGCAACATGTAGAAGTTCAAAGAATTGGGCTTAATTTTGGTACCTAGGACGCTTAAATGAAAGAGTTTTACCTTTTCCAAAATCAGGATGACCTCAGTGCACATGGTACAAGAGACAGTCCACAGGAAGGAGCCCCTGGAGATGGTGAAGGTCAGGCGGGAAAGGAGAGGAATTATGGCAGCAGGGAGAGCTGGCAAAGGCCCGAGGGCCTGTGGGCATGTGTGGAGGTGCGAGACTCCCTCCGAGGAGGCAGCCTTCCCATCTGTCCTCCCTGCAGCCAGAACAGTCTTTTAAAAGTGAAAATCTAGTCATGTTGTCACCCAGCGAGAGCTTCCCATGGCCTGCAGGATGTGGTCCTTGTGAAGTGGATCAGACTGTAGACTCCATACAAAGTGGCTTCTGCCTCTGCTTACTCTCCTGTCCTTCCCCAAGAGACCAACAAGATCCACAGGCTGTCCAGTTGCCCGCCTAGATAACTGTGCGCTAGATTGCAAGCTCATGGGCGGAGATTGTAGTTGCTTAGATCACACTGCATTCTCTAGCGCCCTGCCTGGCACACAGTAGGTACTCATATGTGGCTTTGAAAGAACAGGTGGCGGCTCACTCATCTGTGAAATGCGCTGCAGCCTCAGTGATTATTTCTAAGATCTAATTCTCTCCCATTGTATACCCGCATCAGATGGCATTTCATAGACAATAAGCAAAAATAAATAAAATAATGAGAGGATAATATTTTTTTTTTGGCTCTCCTGCACTTTGATCTTTGAGGACACAGTGCTCACCTCCTTTTCTCTGTCCTCCCATCCATTCGATCACGTAAGTGCACTGCTGTCAGGTCCTCACCAGGCACCAAATACCAGCACCTTGATTTCAGGCTCCCCAGTCATCAGAAATGCAAGGAACAAAATGCTAAGCCAGGCAAGATGGTGCCCACATGTGATCCAGATCAGGAGGCTGCGGCAGGCTGAGACGAGGTCCAGGTCCACCTGGGCAACTCAGCAAGACCTTGTCTCAAAATAAATACATAAAAGGACTAGGATATAAGTCAGTGGTGGATGTAACCCCTCTGGGTTCAGTCCCCAATAAAACATACATGTACACACACACGGAATGAAGTTATTAGAAAAAAACAAGCCAGCCATTTCAAAGCAACTCTCAGCCTACAGAGTAGACAACATGAGCCAAGCTCACCCTCCCAAGCTGAAAAAAATTATGGGTAAGAAGTTATCATTGAAATTAAATGGTGGCAGATATGTCCAAGGACTATTGTAGGGATCTGACCCCTTTACGTATCTTGTGATAGGTGGATTTGTGGAGATGGCAACTCATGGGCAACAGAAGAATATTGGAATGGTGATGATACAGGGAGACAGTATCATCATGTTAGGAGCCTTGGAATGAGTATAAATAATGGCTGTTCAGGAGAAAACTCATGTCCCCTCTCCAAAGGACCTGTTTAGCTATGGCATAAAAATCAGGTCATATACATTTTCATATCAAACTTGTTGTTGAATAAATTTTTTAATAGTAAAAAAAGGTAAAAGAAATAAAACGAGCCTTAGAATTCTAATATGAATATATCTCCATCTATCCATCTAACCTATATCTATGAAGAAAGTTGAAGGGAACATGCCAAAGTATAGATAGTGCTTAACTTCAGTGGCATAACCATGGATCTATTTTACTTATGCTTTTCAAAGATCTCCAGATTGTCTACGATGCATGTGTACTGCTTTTTGGTGTTTTCCAGATTTTCCAGTGTGTTAGGAAACATCTTTTAAATGATTCAGTTGTAAACTTCCAAAATAATCCACATGAAACATTGTGACAAAACCATAGCAAGCTGTCAGTTCTCTGACTTCACTGCTGTTGGTCTATTAATTACATAAAGACTTCGTCTTCTAATTAATTTTGCAATGAGAAAACGAAAGGAAGAAGAAAATGTGTGACATCAAGGAGTTCATGATATTTTAATCGGGGGAGGAAGGGAGGAGGAAAGGAGAGAAAGAAAACCACAATCTAAAATGTCCTAAAGAATGGCATTAATGAAAGCATGGTACATCTGCTCAATGAAATTGTGTGCATGCTGTGTAAAACCCCGTCTCTGAAGGCAGAGTGATGGTCCAAGTCCCGCGAGGTGAGATTGGGCACCACCACATTCAAAGTGTCTTCTCCAACCACCCACACCTGTTACACGTCACCCCTGCCTGGTACATATGCTTGAAGACGCAATGCTGGGCTTGCTGTCAGTGTGGCCCCGTCCAGCCAGCCTGCAGCCCCCACCCCACCTGCCCCAAAGGATGGCACTCCCTTGAAGTCTATGACAATATTTGTGATATAAGTATTGTAATACTTTTAAGATTTGCCTAACAAGCAAGACTGAAAGAACAATGAGATTATAGGCATTTATTAAGAAATACAAAACTTATTCTAAAATCCAGAAAAACTGGAAGAAAATATGGGCCATGAATAACATGATTGTTATGTGCACTTCCTCCAATTTTCATTTCGAGTTTTTACAACCTCACACTTTCTTTGAGCGTGTGCTGTGAGATATAAAAATGCAGAAACTGTGTTTGCAATATCAAACCAATCATCTCTGACTCAAAGTCAGAGCTGTCCCCGACGAAGCTCACTGGCTCCCATTCTTCTCTCTCCTCACAGGACGTGCTGGGTGGCGTCCTGATCACTGCGCTCCTCATCGTCCTCACCTACCCTGCCTGGACCCTCATCGACTGCCTGGACTCAGCCAGCCCTCTCTTCCCCGTGTGCGTCATCGTCGTGCCATTCTTCTTGTGCTACAATTACCCGGTGTCTGATTACTACAGCCCCACCAGGGCGGACACCACCACCATCCTGGCGGCAGGGGCCGGAGTGGCCATCGGGTTCTGGATCAATCACTTCTTCCAGCTGGTGTCCAAGCCCACGGAATCACTCCCCGTTATTCAGAACATCCCGCCGCTCACCACTGACATGTTAGTTTTGGGTCTGACCAAATTTATTGTGGGAATTGTGTTGATCCTCTTGGTTCGTCAACTTGTACAAAATCTCTCTCTGCAAGTACTATACTCGTGGTTCAAGGTGGTCACCAGGAACAAGGAGGCCAGACGGAGACTGGAGATTGAAGTGCCTTACAAGTTTGTCACCTACACGTCTGTTGGCATCTGTGCTACAACCTTTGTGCCAATGCTGCACAGGTTTTTGGGATTGCTCTGAGCCTCAAACGGTTGAAAACTCGCCCACTGGACATGGGAGCCAAGACATGGAAAGTCTTGACAACTTATTTTTCTTTAATACAACTTAAGTCCCACATCTGTGTTGCTGATAAGCGATAGATGCTCCTGCCGTGGAGTCAATGCTCCCATTAGTCTGTAAGGATTGCGCTCAGCTGAACCCAAGCTGGAAACCATAACTGCATTCTTCAAGAACATCCCTCCCCTTCCTGTTACATGGACTTTGGACCTGGTCCTGGGCAGGCAGGAGTTGTGTCCTGGCTGAGGAATGAGTGCAAGTCCCAGTGGGCTCTGGAGAGCCAAGGGAGTTGGGGGATGTGGAGATAGAACATTCCTTTTCAGCTATGATCTTGCCCAGCACTGAGCCTCATTTCCAAATTTGGAGCTTTGGTCTTAGAGAAAGGATGGTGCCATGCCTCAGAAAAGCAACTTCCATGTGTTATGATCAAGTTAGATCATGCCTGCAAGGTAGGAAGACCACGGGAACAAAGCTTCCTGGGAGATTGCAGGTGCTGGCAGAGCCCTGAGGCCGTGGGAAGAGCCTGCTTTCCTCATGAGCCCTCGTCTCCTCCAGGTTCGTGGAAATGGGATCTGCTCTTCCTTGACGATACATTTCGCAGGATCCCAGCTTCCAGTACCACACTCTTGTGACCCACATGATGACTAGCTGTTGCCACCTCATCACGTGTTGACACGACTGGGACATGCTGAGGCTCCGGCTCGCCCTGCCTCAGTCTTTGATGTCGTTAGCAGTCTGAGCTTTCATATAAACTTGGAAGTCACTGGCATCGCCTATGAAAGTGGATCAACAGAAGAATGGACGAACTTAATCCTTCTGGGGCCTGAGCCCGAGAGGATAGGCTTCCCTGACATTGCCTGGTGACGAGGCCAACTGACATTTCTCCTCCATTCCTCACTTACTTTCTTTAATTCCATTTTCTCATCCACTAGAGAGAATCTCTCCATCCACTTCTTAACTCTTGGCAATTGTAAGGTCATTAATGGCAAGAACAACTTCAGCTTCTCTTCAGAAAACAAGCAAACCAAATATAACATCCATTAAATCTAGGGTGAGCCCTGCTTAGCCTCAGGAAGTGATCATTATGCAAACACCAGAGTTCCCTCTTCAGTTCTTAAGAATAAGGAATAGGTACCAACTTTCTCAAATGTTAGTATAAATTTGGAGTTAACAAACTATCTTTTGAGGGTTAGTGCCTAAACCACAGAAGCCAATGTCTTATGCTCCTAAGACATCATTACCATGTACACATTTTGGGAAAAAATTATCTTCCTTAGAAGTTGCAAAGTCTCAGGCCTCTGTATCTTGTGTTAAAACCAAAACCCACGTTTCTCCTGATTTCAGATATGTTCCATGGCTTTAATGTTGGGATGATCTTTGGTATTTGACTTAATGTTCCAATTTCTTAAGAATAATTTTTAGCAAAACATCCCATTTTTACTGATAATTTGTTTCACACTTATCATAGTTAGAAGGCAGGGGTCAAAAGGATCTACCACTTGACTGATTTTGTAGCACATGACTGGGGGGGAGGCTAGATTGCAGGCCCTCCTGCCTAGGGCTGCCCTTCAGTGCAGTGGCTGTTGGTTTGATGAGGCACTGTCCCATACTTCTGTCCCCCCAAATGCTAGACCAGAGTTTGCAATACTGGATATTACTTACACAAAATGATTTTAGTTGGTTGGTCTGAAGTCAGGTGACAAAAGGATCAGCTTTGCCACTTGTAAATTTGGAAAAGAGAGGCTGTGTCACAGCAGCAGGTGTGAAAACTCATATACTAAATCTTTTTGCAGCTCTCCCTTTTAAGCCCCAACAATAGGAAGGCCAAGCAACTATATGGATGTATTTAAAGCTATGTTTACATAATTTGGGTTGAAGATGAATATATTAGCTACAGAACATTAAAGAAGGATGTCATGATTGGTCACTTTTTAAAATATCTGATAATGGCCACTGGAGAATAAGTGTATATTGGTGAGGCCAAGCATAATTTGGGGGCACTTTTGGTCTGTGGCCTAGAACCAGGCAGAAACTGATTAAAAAAGATGCCATTTCTTGATTCAAACGCTACCTTGCCAGCACTCTACGCTATTGGTACCACCACCACCCCTCCCAACACACACACACACACACACACAAAGTATTCTTTACAGAGTTGCCAACCCTCTACCATTTCGAGATGTTTGGATTTTCTCCCTGGGGAAAGACTGCCCCCTGCTGGTTTGGCGTTAGTCTTGGTCCAAAGCCCCTCTCTTGATCTTGAATCTTAGAGATTAAGAATTTAAGTCAAGTTTACCACAATGGGTCCAATGTGAGCCTTGGACTAGTGGCCCAGCCAAACTTGACACCAAGCCCCCAGGGGTTATTGACTCCTCCAGGAGCCAGGCAAAATGATACACCCTTTTCCATATTTTCCCCATCCTGCCCCCAGCTCACTGCCACTATGGCCGACGATGTTCATCCTTTAACGTTCATTCTGATAGCTATCATTTCATGATAGTTTTGCTCAAACCTGCATCCTATCAACACACGGGTACAGGGGTGGGGGGACATAGAAGAGACCCCTGGACTAGTCCCCTTAAATGGTGGAGGATGAAATTGCTCCACCACATGCCCAATTGTTCACTGAAATATGGGATTTTCTTGCCTGAATAGACCACTCATGCTTCCCAAGTGTAATCAGAGCATGTGGTGTTTCAGGGCCATGCGTTCCAGGTTTCTATTTTGGAAGCCTTCAGCTGTCTTGCTTATGTACCGTATGTAAATTTATTCTTTTTAAAATAAAGCATTTTTGTTTGATTATGACTTCTTATTAAATGCTTCAAAAGCCAATGTTCTGTTGCCTTGGATTTCTTTCCCCCTTAACCTGGATCTTTTTTCTGAGTTCACTGAGTTGGAAAAAGGAGACAAAAACAAGTGGCAAGTTGCATAATTCTGTTGTTATCAAAAATTCAATCACATGCAAATACCTGTAAGCCCCATTGTGGCCACGGTAATAAACAGGAAATATTACACTGCTGTGTTTAAGTCCCCACCTCTAACTCCCTGAAATGAAGGAGTGTCCTTTTGCCGTACATGGAGATAAATTTCACTCTGAGTTGGAAGGTCTGTCATAGCTGCTGTTGGCAAGGCAACTGGAAGGTTTTCATAGGTGAGTTCCCATCTGCTAAGCCAATGGACCACTGCAGTGATGTGCTTTGCCTCTGAGCACCCCAGTTTGCTATTGGAAATGGTAATAGAAGCTGACACTCATCTTTGCAAGAGTGGTCTAGGACTCTCTTTGTACTGTGAGCAGGATGCATTTATTACCTAATATGCTGGGCACCATGGGAGTGGGAAACTAACCTGTTCTGTGGAGTTCTCATAGGAGGGAGACCACACAGGCTCGGAGGATTACAATTCAAGATCTGAAGTGTTAAGACTCTAGCGAAAAGATCCCCGTATCATGGGATGCAGGAGGAGGGGGAGATTCATTCCAGATTGAGGACTGCAACAACTCAGAAAGACTTTGGAGAAGTAATGTGTGAGCCAGGCTTAAAGAATCCATGGGATCAGTTCTGGCCAGAGGTGCTTCCCCAGATACCTCCAGCGCTTACAGGAAAAACCACAGCAAACCTGTGGATGTTGTGTTAAGAACGAGGTGAGGTCTAGAGGTGTTTGCACAGACTCCTTCCCCTTCGGCTCTGAATCCTTCACACGCAGCCTTGTTCCCAGAGAGCCCTGGGTGGAGATGACCAGCATCTGAGGACTCAGCCTGTGTCCTTTGTGCCCTTGTGTTCTTCAATCTTGTCTCTGCCCTGTTCCCTGAGCTAGTTCTGTGAAATGTAACTTGCAGAGTATTTTACCATGATCCTGCCTCTTTTGGGGACTCCATGCTCCCTGCCTCTCTCTGATGATTATAAGTGAGGCCCTGGTTCCCCAGGAAGAGGCAGAAACAGATGAAATAGTGGTGTTCGCTTGCCTCGTTTTACACAATAGATGTATTCCTCAAAGCTGCTTGTGTTTTTTGAACTTTAAGTGCACTGAAGAGTTTGCTGTTTAAAACTCATATGGCAACCCTTGGTTTCTATAAACATAAGGCCTTAATGAGCTACTTTGGGTGCACCATGTATCCCTTGTCTTCTTAAAGTGGGGCACACCTGTAGGACAGACTTGAATATTTACAGATGCATATTAAGAATGAGAATTGAACGTGGGCCATGAATAGAATGTTAAATTCTTAAAACTGTAGCCACATGAGACAAGGGAGCGCAATGAAGCCAAAAATTCTTCTTGCCTTTTCACGCCTGTCTATATGGCATGCAAAAACAAACAAGAAAAGCAAGGATGGAGCTGGAGTTCCGGGGGGAACGCGGCTTTAATGCACACACTCGACACATCTGCTGGCTTTGCTTTCTCTCTTGCTGTGACATCAGGGTCCCCTTGGTTGCTGCACAAGTCAGTCTTCCTAATGCAGGTGTTCAAAGAATGTCGATACCTCTTGAATATACACAGCACTGGCCTGAGGTCCTTGAGGAGGGAGCGAGTGCTGCCTTCATGTCTGAGGTGCGCAGTCCTTTCATCTACCTGTGTGCTGAGCCTCGAGGGCTGGTCTCCTGGGCTTCCAGGCCGCAGCATCCCTCTGTCACATGGAGCCACATGGGTGGTGCTATGAGCCGGACACATTGCGCAGAGAACGCTGAACACAGGCCACTTTAGACATCTTAATCAAGTCCTGATAACAAAGATGTTGAAGTATCTTGAAGATCAAAGAGGGATTCCATTATGCCCAGGACAAACCGCGACCCAGGCCCTCCATGTGACACCTGCCTTCCATAAGTCACCTCACCTAAAAGATCTTCCTACAGCACGGTTTGTTTATGGGGTGCCTCTCTGTTGGGCCCGTCTTGCTCCACCTGCCTCACAGCCACCCCAAATGCTGCCCAAGGCTCTCGGCCAGGAGATCTGGCTAACCCGCCCCTCTCTAGCTGGGATTTGAAGCAGTATCGGCCCAGCACCAACTGATGATGTTTGCACAGGCTCGCTTCCAACCGAGGTTTCTGACAGCCCTTAGGAGGTGCTTATTTTAGGGACATATTTTTGTTCCTCATGACAGAAAGTTGAAGCTTGTGGAAAGTAGAAAATTTCTTTTGCTATCAAAAAAGCACATTTTCCCTACATTTTCATGTTCAGTCTTAATGGCCTGATTTACTTGGCACTCCAAGTCCTCCAACCCCAGTGCGGGAGTTGCTCTTAGCCTCCAAACATCAGTGGGCTGTTTCAGAATGTTCTCTAATGAAGAATCATGCCACGTTCCTGGCTTCCTGAATCAACGATGAAGGCCAGACTTTATGAATGAGATGTGGAAAACTCAAGTGTGGACCTTGAACATATTATTATTATTTTGGTACTAGGGATTGAACCCGGGGGTGCTTAACCACTGAGTCACATCCCCAGTCCTTTTTATTTTTTATTTTGAAAGAGGATCTCACTAAGTGGTTGAGGCTGGCTTTGAATTTCAGATTCTCTTGCCTCAGCCTCCCAAATCTCTGGGATTACTATGCTCAGTGAATGAACATGTTCTTACACTGCATTAAACACATGGGGGTAGGAAAACACTCGGGGCTTTTGGCCAAATGTAATTCCATGAAACCCTTTGCTGGAGATATTTATTCAACCCACGGTCAGGCTACAACGTTTGGGTGTCCTTTCTGTCTGCTAAAAAACCAAAGCAGACTGTAATGGAGACAGACTGCTTGGCATTGGCTTTGCCCTTCTTGGCAAGCAAGGTCATTTGACTCCCCTCCTTTTGTCCAAAGAGGTCACGTTCTCCACAATGACTGGCCGAGGGTCTTAGGGAGCTGCCCACAGGCTATCCTGGGGTGCGCTGCTGCCTTTACTACACACGCCAGTCTCTACTTCTTCTAAATGTAATGTTCGATGTGTCTTTGCTCAGGCCGCCATAGCAAAACACCATGGGCTAGGTGGCTTAAGCAACAGAAATTTATTTTCACAGCCCCGAGTTCTGGAAGTTCAAGATCAATATGCCAGCAAGGTAGACTTCATTCTCTGACCACAACGAACGGCCACCACCTCACTGTGTGCAACGGGAGCTCTTCTGTGTTCAGAGTGAGAAGAGACATAGCCGGCTCTGTAGTGCCATTTTCAAGGGCCCTAAGCCCATCACAAGATCTCCCTCAAGACCTCATCCAGCCCTCAAGACCTTCAAATCCTCATCTCTAAATACCATCACATTGTGGGTACGGATTTTGGGAAGACACATTCAGTCCATCACAATATACATTAAGGTCCTAATAACATAGTAAACCAAAACTTGGGAGATATCAGATGGAGTCAAATGCTTCAGTCTTTAGAGGGCATATTTTACTTAAGACCATCTCTCTGCTTTGGGGTAAAACGGAGAGAAAAGCCCAAGCCAAAGTCCAAGGGTTGTTATTGATGTTCATACAAAACACCAAGCACAGAGGCTAAGATTAAGCAGCAAGATTTTGAATAATGTTCTTTCTTACTAATGCAATGAGCCTCAAGTTGCTGAGAGCAGGAACAGCAATTTGGCTGGTTTCTACTTAGGCTCCTCCTGTTTAAAATGTAAAAATAGTCATTCAATGTGTTTTAAATTCAAAATGCATCCTTTGACCTGGCAACACTTCCATCCAGGAATGTAAGCCGAGGGAATATGATGTTGCTCAAGTGTAATAGTCACATCTAAGAAATATCTAATTAACCCCACGCATCTCTAAGTGTGTCCATCACATACCAAATGTGCATGTTTATCCAGTTGCATCCATAAGGACTGGTTTTTCTTGGGCCCTAAGCCAGTGCTCTTTGAGTTCATTGGAACATTGTCATCGCAAAGGGTTGGAAATAACCGAATGACCATCATTGGAGAAATAGCTGAATGAATTTATGAACATCCATAGAAGAGAATATTGCATCAACTAAAAGAATGAGGGAACCGGGGAAAATGGGCTGTATTAAATGAAACATGAGATACAATAAAACTCGTGGCACAGTAAGTAGAGCATTACCCAAAAGAATGTGAGCGTTTGTGTGGCTGATAGTTCAGACATGGGAAGATGTCAGAAACAGTGGAGACTAAAATTGTTAACAGTGAAGTTGATTTAGAGAATGGGGGGAAAGTGTAGTTAGTTTGGGAAGGCCTTGTACTTTTCTATTTTTTTAGTTTTTGGTACTAGGACTGAACCTGGGGTGCTTAACCACTGAGCCACATCCCCGACCTTTTTAATTTTCAGATAGGGTAGCACTAAGTTCCTTAGGCCCTCGCTAACTTGCTGAGGCTGGCCTTGAACTTGTGATCCTCCTGCCTCAGCCTCCCAAGCCTCTGGGATTACAGGCATGTGCCACCATGTCCAGCTGTACAACTTTTAAAATGGCGGTCTTACCATTTTGTTTTTCAGAATCTGTTATATTTAAAAGAAACTTGTTAAGTCTCAACATGTTGATAAAGAGGTAAATGATGCAAACCAGAGTGAGTCGTGGACTCCAAGTTATTAGGTGTCTTGATAGCAGCTATTGCTATTTGCCCTTTGAGGAAGTCATTAACATCTCCAAGATGCAACTGTTTCCATCCTAGAGAATTTCATTGTATCTCCTTTCTGTTAAAGCAAATACACACACACACACACACGAAACCAGATCAGATGTGGGAAGACTATAAACAGAAGAGCAATGCAGGAATGTTAGGCCATAGAAGTGAAGTTACCTGTAAGCTAGAAGAAAAATCAATTATGTTTAATTTCCCTTATAATTCCAGGGCTCCCAGCTTTTTACTAAGGTGTACCTCCTCCAAAATGCTCTGGCTCCAATTCAAACACTTTCCCAGGATAAGTTTGAGATGATCTGGCTGTGGAGCCTCCACTCATAAGCTAGGTTTGCCTCTTCTAATGTGGCCAATTTGGATTTTCTTCTGTTTCCTGCTTCAGACGGCAGAAACATATACATTAGGCACGGAGTTGATCTTTCCCCTTTCATGCTGTAATTTTCATTACAAGTAATTTCTGGCCATCCAAAACATACCCAGGTGGCTGGCTGGTAACAGAAAACTTGGCTCCACCCACTGGAACCATGCCTATCATGTGATTCACAATCCACTACTTTAATCACCGTGAACTTGAAACACGGTGAACTTGAAACAAAGGGAGAATACCTCAATAGTAGTTGCAGTCCAGCAAGCCATCTTGAGCAGCATGCCAGGTCTAAACTGCCTGCCACTCTGCCCTCACATTGCATCTATCAGCCGGTGTTGCGTAGCGAAAACTATGCAAGTATGATTCATTGCATTCCTTTTCCTTTCAGCTTTAGTAAGGCACAACCTACATCTCAGCTACTACCGCTGAGACACAAAATCTCCACCACCCAGTTTCCTCTTAACTCTTTACAGTCAATTCCATTCTGAGATCCCACCAACTAGTTTGCTTTTGACTTTTCTAGAATTTCATGTAAATGGAATTACTTGTATGTAGTCTTCTGAGTCTGGTTTCTTGCACTTAATGCTTTGAGATTCATTTGTGTTGTGAGTATCAGCAGTTCCTCTGCATTGGTGAGAGGTACTCCATAGGATGAATATACACAATTTGTAGCCACTATAACACTGATCATCTGCAGAGATTTTTGAATAGATGGCCTTATGGGTAAACCTAGGAATAGTGGCTAGATGATGGGTATTTCAGGTTTTAAGAAACTGCCAAACCATTTTCTAAAATGGTTCTACCAATTTACATTCTCACAGCAGTGCATGAGAGTTGCACTTGGCTCACCAACATCTGATCAGGCTTTTAAAATCTAGCCATTTTAATGGGTGTGCAGTATTTTATCCATGTGGTTTTTATTTGCATTTTTCTCTAAGGATTAATGATGTTGTGTGTCCTTTCATATGCTTATTGGCTGTTCATATATCTTCCTTAGGAAATGTTTTTTCAATTCTTTCATTAATTTTTTGAAAACAAGATTGTGTCTTATAATTAAGTTGTAAAAATTCTTTATGTATACTGCATAAAGCCCTCTGACTTGTATCTCACTTTGCTTTTACAATGTAAAAATCCATTCACAATTGGCTAGGCACAGAGGTACACACCTATAATCCCACAGCTGGGGAGGCTGAGGCAGGAACGTTGTAAGTTCAAAGCCAACCTCAGCAAAAGTGAGGTGCTAAGCAACCCAGTGAGACCCTGTCTCTAAATAAAATACAAAATAGGACTGGGGATGTGGCTCAGTGGTTGAGCACCCCTGAGTGCAACCCCTACTACCTCCCAATTAAAAAAAAGAAAAGGTCTGTGCACAACAGAACTGGAAAGGTTAAGGTGGAAGTCTCGTGTGCAACAATTTTACTATGTTAAACAAATGTTTCCTGGTTAAGGCTGTGATATGTGAGGTTTTTTTCTTAGTAGGCTGAGCAGAAGCTCCAGAAACATAATTCTTGTTCCACTATCTTTTCAGCCATTTTTACTGAACCCAGACTTCTACATTTTATCACCATGTTTCTTCTTTTCTCTTTCCTGCAGTGCTGGAGATGGAGCCCAGGGCCTCACACATGCTAGTCAAACACTACACTGAGCTACCCCAGCTCCTGTCATGCTTCCTATCACCTCAATAGTAACTGGGAAGGAAATTCTCCCCGACACTAGATCCAGATTGTTTTCAAGAGTTAGCATTCAGTTCTTGAGGTGGCTTCTAGATAAAGGCAGGAAAGTAAGATGTAAGACAAGGAGAACTGGCAGAAGTTTAGCTTCAGAGGAGAACAATTATACTTTTCTGTAAAATAAACAGAAACTAGCAGCTCAATTAAGTATTTAAAACCACAATTTGATAACTGACTTCTTATAGCAACATATGGCTTAATGCAGAAATTAATTTTTCATCGTTTGCTGATGTTCACATTGCACTCGGATCCACACTCGCCCATTTTAACTCCTCTAGCAGAACAGATCTATGGTGCATGTGCTCTCAGAGTATCACAGAGAGAGCAGAAAAATACCCTCACGTCCTCATGTGTTTTAAGTATTTGTTTCAGGTTTTTCTTTCACTTTAAAAGGACTTCAAAAGTGATAAGTGCTTGACCACAATTGAGGCTTAGAAGTTTTCTAAAAATATTGTTATTTTGTTGGTTCCCAATGTCAAACACATGCCAACTGAAGAAAATAAAAGCTGAAACACTTCTTATGTCACACTTGTGCAATGTGTTTTAATCAATTATCCTGTTTCACTCATAAGGGAAGAAAAAGGGGATCCTGTTGTGCAGAAGCCGCAGGTGACAAGGAGAAGCCTATTGTCTGAGTAGCACTTCTGCTTCCAGAGTGCAGCCCAGTGCACTCCTCCCTCCTCACCCAGCCAAGCAGTGGGCCACACAGACACGTTCACACTGCACTCGCCAGCTCAGTGCAGCCACCCAGGGGGCCAGGTGGTGCTTTTTACTTTATTAAACATTAAAGCACAAATGGCTGTTCCCTGTGGAGGAGGAGAGGACGCCAGAGGAGGAGAAAGGGACACTAGGGGACAGGGCTGCACAACAGAGACCCATCTTCACAAAAAAGGCTCAATATTGATTTCCAGGGAGGAGCAGGGCATGGTCAGCTCAAATCTGGTGATAACATCAGGATGAAGGACTCCCAGCTTCCCAATGCTCTGACCCCTGGCAAAGATCTCAGCGCATCGCCCGGGGAAGAAAGCAGGGCCTGAAAAAAGAGAGTGAGAGAAAAATCAATGTTTCTTCTGGCAAAAGGTCAATAGACATTTAACACTCGAAGGCCACAAGTCTACTTTAAAAATAACTGTTCTTTAAACTGTGGGCTAAGAAAACAGTCCCTTCTCCCATTTCCAGTGTTAGCAAGAAGCGTTTGCTATCACATCAAGGGACTCCTGCACGGAAGTTAGGGGCCAAGAGGAAAATAAGGGCCCTGTGTTTTAATCACAGGGGTCCAGGCAGGAAGTATGAAATAAAGAGGCTGGGGACACAGTCAGGAGAGCCTTCAGGTACCTGTGTCCACACCTGGAACTTGTCTTACAAGGACAAAGGGAAAAGAGGAAATGCAGGGCGGATGCTGCATGGGAGGAACGAGCTGTGAATCGGGGTTCCGCGTGGTCCTGGCTGACACAAAGTCCACAGCGGTTCATTCGCTCCTCACGACATCACTCTTTTTACCTGATTACATGGAGAAACCAAGCTGCAGTGCCCTCGCAGGCTACAAACCCACAGGCTAATTACAGGCTGTGTTGCCAGAAGGTTCCTGTCTGAAAAGAGCTTCCAAAGCAGTTCTGGAGCATCTTCGGCAAAACCACAGCAAAGACCAGACCCAAACAAGTCCAAGCTGATCCCTGCTTTACTTTAAGCCTGGCAGAAAGTTCCCTCTTCATCTGGGAGCCAACCAGTAATGGTTCTCAAGATTTAACAGGCTAAAAACAACCAAACATACAGGCCCATCCACTAGTCACTAAATTACCAGTGCCACAGGAGTGCACTCACGCCCTGGACTCTACTGAAGTTTATAATAATGCTGACTCATTTCTCTCGCCACCCACTTGAAAAGGGATCAGGCCCACAGCTCCTGACTGATCCAACCAACATTTACTGGCATGAACTATAAATACCCAGGAGAGCTGGGCCACAAGCCTCCAGCCTGCCACTCAGAGTGAGTGCATTATTTATGGAAGAGCAAGCTGCTGAATCTCCAAATGGCTTCAAGGTCAGCATAATTAGGAAATAGAAAATCAGGTTGGAGGGGATGGAAAATCTGCTACTGTCAAGTTAATACCACAAAATCCACAGAATTACACGTATTTTTCAATCAGTATAAAAGATGTTTGTTTATATTTCTGGGGGAAAGACCTGAAAAATATTTTTAATTGTCCTTAGGGTTACTAAGACAACCTGGATGAAATGTAAAGTGGCCTGTTTCTCACATCTGTCCAGGCTAGACAATTCTGCTTCGTGGTCAAAGCAAGAGTTCCAGTGAACTGCATTTAAGTACTGTATTTGACTCTGTGCACTAATCCACACTTAGGAAAAGGGGTGAGGAAGGGAATCAAGTGAAATAATTAAGAAACCAAACTGGATGGAGTACATAGTGCCTTGGTGAGATATGAAATATTGCTAAGTCTGAAAAAGATGGTGCATTTTAATTCTATTAAAATGAAAATCTAATGATTATCTCCCCAACCAGAAAACAAAAGAAAAGAAATTTTCAAAAGACAAAGCAAGGAAGTTCGTATGAAGTGTCGATGGTCAGCAGTATGAATTGAAATTGTAAACCCCAGAGACCACTGGGGCTCCCTTCTCCATTACCCAGCTTTATACACTAGGGCTGAACACACAGGTCCTCTGAGAAAGACACTGGCCTGTGTTAAAAGGCCACTCAGAAAGGAAATAATGAAGACCTTCCCTGATAACCTTGCTGTACCAGAATCTTTCCTTTTGTGTTATCTTCAATTCCAATTTGATTGGATTCATTTTTAGTGAAGCATAAAACCAAACTATTTTCGAATCTAAGCCAGATGTGCTCCTTCTGACAATGTTAGCAAAATAAAAGCCTAAGAGATAAGAACTCGGAATTTTTACTTCATAGAACCTTTGAATCAGCACTTTTTAGCAAAATTCAGTTACCTTCTTTAGTTGCCAGCACTCACTTGCTCACTCTCTCCAGATATTTGGATCAAACTTTGCTCTAGCTCATAAAATAGCCAGGTATATGGTCAAACAAAATATTTATATCACTAAATACAATTTTCTCTTTTCCCAAAGAAAAGCAAAGAGAACTAAGGTTTGCATGATTCCTTAAGATATAGCCAAGTACGACAGTATTCTAAATGGCAAATGCCAAAATTTTCACCCTAGAGCTGGGCATGGTGTGGCACATGCCTATAATCCTGGCAACAAGGGAGGCTGAGGCGGGAGGATCAATCTCAAAGCCAGCCTCAGCAATTTAGTGAGGCCCTAAGCAACTTAGTGAGACCCTGTCTCAAAATAAAAAATAAACATTGCTGGGGGATGTAACTCTGGTTAAGTTCCCCTGGGTTCAATCCCCAATACCAAAAAGAAAAAGAAAAAGAAAAACAACAACAACAAAAAAAAACCCCTTCCCCCTAGCACATGGACCCATCTGAGTCACAAGAGCATCCTAAACTCTTTCCCAGCCAGAAGGTCTTCCCTGAATCCCAGTGGAGCAGCTGCCAAAGGCCTGCGGTCCTTTCACTCAATGAACAGCCTCCCCTAATCACTTACCATGTAAAACCTAAACTCAATCCTGGGATTTCTGTATGAACTTCACGGCTGAAAACTGTACTTTGACCTGTGATGACAATTTTAACTTTTCTTGTTCTTTTTTCAATTCTAATGATATAGATACTTAGGATTTTTGCATTTTGCCTGTTCAATTAGAGCAAGGCTGAGGTTATCCTATACACACACAAACTAAGCAGCATACAAAGGGTCTTCGAGTTATCAAGGGGAACAGAGAGTTCCTAAAAGAGGTGCTACCTGACTGATTACAGATGAACCAGAAATGCTGAGAGAAAATTTAAAATGACTAAAACATAAGCATTTCTTAGTGCTTTCAAAACCTTTATGGTTTTTAATTTGGTTTTTCTAATTTACAGGCAGAATTGCTTCACTAACAAAGGGGATACACCCCACTAAACAGCAATCAGTCTTGAAAGTTCAAAGGTGAGAAAGTCCCCACTGCTGACAGAAGGAGTCTGTCCAGAAATAAAAGTAGTCATATCAGAATGGATCTAAATATGGGTCCAGGCTTAGGAAAACTCAGACCTGGATGGTAGCCAACTTCCAAAGGCTACTTTTATCTCATTGACAAACAAAAACATTTTTGGAAAGAACACATCCTGTGTCTAGAGACACAAAGTTGCCAATTCAAAGAGAATCATCTTGTCTTGTGAACAGGAACTCTAAAATTCAAATTCTAAAGAGCATATTAGTTTTCTTTAATTAGCTCCCGATTTCCTGGTGTATCAGAATGTATAAACAGTACAGTTTTCCACCTGTGTCCTAGGCTCCCCACCCTGGGTAAAAGGCCTCTCAAGCCCACCTCTGCACCAAGCCCCTATACTGATTAAACTCTCAGCTTGCTCATATGTACCATGGAAAAATGGTTTGCCAAAAAAAATAGATCTGGGGAAAATAGAGCTCTTGTTGAAATACATGTGGAAACCCTGAACAAAAAAAAAAAAAAAAAAAAAAAAAGCCATCAGTTAAGCACAAATCAGAGTTTAATTTCCCCAACTTAGTGGGGTGTGAGTAAGCCCCTTAATTAAAGCCTTTGTGGCATCTCCTCAAGGTCTGTAATCGCCTCTGCTCTAACGGCAGGGCCACTCAGGACCTCGGGGTCATTCCTGGACCCATAATCCGGCACAGCACCCAGTCTTTAGCACATTTTCTGGCTAATTGACCATCAAAGAGTCTGTGAGCACCTCTCTTTCTCGTTGCCAAACACCTTTCACAGTTTCTTTTTGTCTCATCCTTTTTTAGAGTAATAGTACAGGTCTAAAGTTTGGATCAGCTTTACGCATCGAGCCATTCCTTTAATTTTATCAAGCATCGGAAGCAGACGCTTAGGCGGTACCAGGGTGGACTCCTGAGCTGGAAGCACAGGCGTTATCAAGCACTGCCCCTCACCTCAAGTCCCACTGGCTGACAACACACTGATTCGGCACTTTACTAGCTCCATCTCTAAAAATCACCTACTCACACAACCTAATTCTCTCCTGTCTTCGCATTACCAATACATGCCTTGGGGTTCAAACTCACACAATTAACTGCCTTCAATCTGGTACTATACCACCCCAATTTTCTGAAGGAAAAGAACAAAATAAAAAGAGGGACAGGAAATACTGGAAAAGGAATGTCCATAAATCATGTGTCACAGCTAATAACAGAAATAGTCTTTGTGAGCTCTCCCCATATGTTAAGTCCCCAAATTCAGGAATGAAATAGAAAAAGTAGAATTACATAGATACTATAAGTCACTGGGCCAACTGAATGTATTTTTATGAATGTAGTTTAATTCTGATCTAAATGGCTGATTAATGTAATAGGGTGAAGGAAGGAATAATTATTTAATAGGCTGACCATTTAGAGCTGGTACCTAAACAAACCCTTCCCTCCCCATGAAGCACAAGACAAAAGAAAAAAAAAATCCCCCCCAATCCTTTCTGGAGTAAAAAATGAAAGAGTGGGTGACAGGGCAGAGAGCAGAAGAGGGCTCAGGCTGTAATTTCCTACGTGGGGCTTTTTCCTCCTTTCTCACCAGATATCTGAGAATGTAAACTGTCTAACCCGGCTGCCAATATGTCAGCCTCACCTTCCTTTCCGAAATAATTTACAGGGCCTATAAACTGAACCCACACACCATACACGGGAGCACACCATCATTCTTATGGGCAGTTGTTCTGAAAGTTTTAGACTCAGCAGGTTTTTGAGGGTATCAATGAATTACAGAAAGGGGAGAACGCAAGGAGGGAAAGGGTACAAGGTAGGCAAAGACGTTAACTTAAAAAAGAAAGAAAAAGGCTTAGGAACATGAGGAGATATATCAAAATATCACAAGAGATATAAACACAAAACATTTTTTCAGATCCTGGTACACTCAGGAAAAATGTCTCTGTAAAGACCATTTAATTTGTAAGTGGAGACTAAATAATTTCCAACTGGTAATATAAAACACCCCTTTCCCCAGATGTACACAATTCTCACTTTGCATTTGAAGTGAAATATTTATGGTACCTAAAGTCTGTAAAGAAAGGGGACCTAATCCTTT
The DNA here is from genome assembly GCA_020662805.1 of Glaucomys volans. Classification (NCBI taxonomy): domain Eukaryota; kingdom Metazoa; phylum Chordata; class Mammalia; order Rodentia; family Sciuridae; genus Glaucomys; species Glaucomys volans. The sequence continues at coordinate 595,061 of JAJEJO010000455.1, read as the reverse complement.
GAGTTTAATGGCCATCTTTCATCCCTTTCTGAAGATCAAAAGAAAGAAAACCCCTTACACAACTTTCCAGTGCTAATCCCAACACACCTGCAGACATCATTAACTCTTAACGCGAAGGCAACTGGGCAAGAGGGAACTGGGACCTATGTAAGGCATCGCATGGACTCAGAGAGGAAGCCCCTGTTACAGCAGCATTCTACCAAGAAAGGGTCTGGTGAAACCTATTACAAATGAGACCAGGGTCCTGGGGACCTTATTCTTTAAAAGCAATTAGAGAAGCACCTGGCTGCCTTCAGTAAGTCACTACAATGTCCTTATAACTAAGTAAATACTTAAAAATTATAACTCTAAAATTTCCCAGTCTTAGTGCATGTAGAGAAGTTTATTCTTTTTGTTTACTTGTTTGTTGTGCATGTTAGACAAGCACTCTACCGCCACATCCCCAGTCCAATGGTATCACTTTCTAAAATTTCTTCAGTTATCTAACAGGGCAAATACTAAATGATTAAAAAGAAAATGCTAGGGAAACATAAGATCTATTTTAAAGTCTAATCTTATACTAGTGTTTCTCACATACACAGTCATATTTCAAAACTTGAAGGAGGTAAAGACATGTTGCAAAAAGCTTAAAGATAAACTATCTAATTACTACATTTCTTTCTTTCTTTTTTTCTTTCATTCATTCATTCATTCATTCATGGCACTGGGGATGAACCTAGGGTTATTTTACCACTGAGCTGCATTCCCAGCCCTTTTTATTTTGAGACAGGCCTCATTAAAGTGCTCAGGCTGGTCTTGAACTACCAATCCTCCTGCCTGAGCCTCCCAAGAAGCTGGGATTTCAGGCATGTGTCATTACGCCTGGTCCTCTAAATGCAATTTTAAATCAAACTCAGATTAACTTGTATGAAACCAAAGGACTTAACGCTAGGTTAAAAAGTCCTCTTGGACTGTCATTTTTGAAAGCTCCTATTCCTAAAAACAGTCATCATCCAACATTTGCCTGACACTCACTTTCTGCCAAATTTTCATATTTCTTAAGTACTCAGAGGAGATATTGAAAACAGCAACTTCAAAGATAAAAGGTACAAATTGCCTGCCTTCCCAAGCCAACAAATAGTTCTTTTTGTAGTCGTTCACCTGACAAAAAATTTTAAGGGTACTGTTTCTCAAATCAAATATTAATAATATATACTTCCTCCATAATTACAGTAAAATAGTAATGATAATAAGAATATAGTAGGACTAATTAGAAAAGGATGGAAATGTTGAACATGAGATTGTGTCAATAATTTCATGAGTAAATTCAACTGAGACCTTTGGCTAACTTGTAGCAGATGTAAGTTCAAACATGTACTTATGATGGATGTATTTTAGTTTTAGAGTTAGATTCAGTTGGCAAGTAAGGCATGGAGAAGAAAAAGAATCGAACAAAAATGAAATCGTAAAACATGGCAGCCTGTTCCTACTCATCTTCCATTGCCAGTAAAAGCAGTGAACCAGTCTCAGGGCAGCCCTGGTCAGGTCCTTTGTGGTACAGGCAGTTACAGATGGGAAAAAGTGAAGCACAAGGAGATTAGAAGCCTTGCCTGAGGCAAGCAATAGTATATAGGCAGGAGAGCCAGCTAAAGGTGAAGAAGGGCCACTGAACCAGCCCTCCTCCTGTGGCCTCCAGGCACAGAGGACCTATAGCATAATGCTTTTAAGCTTTTGGTCAAGCTGTCCATTTGATGTTTGCAAACTTTTTCTGGCCTAAATTTAAATAAATAAACACAACTTAAGAGAGGGAGAAAAAAGACTAATAGTCCCTGGCCTACCTTAGGACATCCCCAGTATGCTCTGCAATATCACTAATATGCATAATACTGACAATACCTCAAGTCTTCTAGTGAAAAGAGAACTACATTTTTTAAAATGCCCATATGACAGTGGCCTTAATTAATAAATTCTGGATTTCTAAAGCAAGGCTAGAATTATTTCAGCATATAAACAAACACCAAGATGGCACCGTTTAAAAGGGCCAAGAGCTGGGTATGGTAGCACATGCCTTTAATTCCAGGAATTTGGGAGGCTGAGGCAGAAGGATCACAAGTTTGAGAGGCCAGTCTGGGCAACTTAGCAAGATGCTGTCTCAAAATGAAAAAATAAATAAATAAATAAATAAATAAATAAATAAATAAAGAGGCCTGGGGATGTTGCTCAGTGGTAAAGCATCCCTGAGTTCAATCCCCAGTACCAAAAGTAACTAAATAAACAAACAAACAAAGAAAAAGAGTGGACACCTTAGAACCTGTGGCGGACTGTGCTTTTGAATTTAAACTTTTGTAGTATCTTTATAAGTAGAAAGGACCTTGGTGGCAATCCAATTTGTTCCCTTAGTTGACAAAGGAGAAAACAGAGATAAACGGGGTTAAGAAAACTACACAGTCAGGTAACAGAAGAGGTAAATTAAGAACCCAGGTCTTCTTGAATTCAGTCTACAACTCTTTTGCCCAATGCTGCTTTTCTAAGGGCAAACTCAACTTACTAAGTTTCCTCTGAGGGCTGATTTACCAATGCCTCTCTTAACAATCCAATGTTGCACACAGGACAGATATTCATTCCCATTGTACAATTAAAGAAATTGGCACAAAGAAATTAAGTCCTTAATCACATAGTTAAAATGAAAGAGGATTTGCAGCAACAGTTGACTTTCATATGTTCTAGGTTTAATAGTATATTCTTTCCTATCATTCCAATGAGTATCTATGATACCTTGGAATCTACTTTTTCAATTTAACTTATATTTACATATTTAAAGACATTCCATTATATTTATATATCATAGTTGCCAAATTACTCTTTAAGTGTTTTATCTTAGAGTTGTTTTCAATTATTCACTACTACAAGTAAAGTTTCTATAAAGATATGCTACTTTTTGCTCTTCCTTGGATTATTTTTTTTTCCCCAAGTAGTGCTACACAAAAAGACAAAACCAAAATGAGCCATCCTATAATTCATTACGTATCAAAATGTTAAACAATGTTCTTCTAGCAGAGGTAGTAGCAATAAACCATAGATTGTACTGATCTCATCTTGTACAATGCAGATAAAAAGCTTTCTCCCACAGAGTACCAACCACTACCTTTCAAGAAAATCCCAGTGGTGGGGGAAAATGACTCAAAACAGCCTAGGGACATAACCCCAGGAAGAAAGCTTTGTTCAGAGAATGCAATTCAGAGCAAGGATGAGGCTTTAAGGATGAAGAGTGAACAGAAACCCTTCTCATGTGGAAGGTGAATGCCAAAGTATAATGACACAGAAGGGGAAAATTTAGGGTCCTGGGGAGGGAGGAGCAGAAGACAATTCAATCAAAATACAGAAAGCCACAAGAGAAGATGACTAGGGGATCCAAAGACAAGCTGCCAACCTGGCACTTGGCCTAAATTCCCCTAGCAGAAAGATCCCATTCCTGACCCACGCCCACCTGGGCCATCAGGTGCTCAGAAGTATTTCCTAGGGGGTGAGTCACCTGGGAACCTAATGAAGGATAGCATTCACTGCTCAGAGAGATCAAGTGAGACCACAGATAGTCAACATCAGTGTAAAGTAACTCATTAAAATCAGAACTGGGACCTCAATGAAGTTAACAGTCTTTTTTTTTCTTTTCTTTTTGGTACTGGGGATTGAACTCAGGTGCTTTACCACTGAGCTACATTCCCGGTCCTTTTTATTTTTTAATTTGGGACTCACTAAATTGCTTAGGGCCTTGCTAAATTGCTGATGCTGATCCTTCTGCCTCAGCCTTCCTAGTGCTGTTACTGGGTCCAGCCAGCCTATCATTTTATGTAAAAGTAGTATGGGGAATACTCTGAAGGTCAACCTGTTAGATTCCTGCAATGATGTAACAGAGAGGAATAGTGAACACAGGGAAGGAGAGAAGGGAGGGGAGGGGAGGGGAGGGGAGGGGAAGGGAGGGGAGAGGGAGAGAGAGAGAGACTCTCCAAAGAGTGCATGGGGGAGAGAAGAAACATGCTGTAGATGAAAGTAACTCTGGAGAAGACAGATACCTAATGGATGTTTAATTTTCTGCAGATCCACTGCCCCAAAAGTACACAGTAAAACAAACATTTTAATTTTTAAACAAAGCAGATCATGTATCAATATATTATTAAAAATCAGAGTAAGCATTAGTTATTAAAGATTTCTAGACTCTAGCTCGTTAAGAATAAGTATCAGAAAAACATCAAAAAATGATTTTTTAACAACCTTCTACTTTCCTCGATAAAGTCTGAACTGATAATGCGCTATCAGCTTCTGAGCAGCAGGAACTACTAAGACAAACTCTACCCTGGTTTACTGAAGCAAGAAGGGAACAAGACAGAAGCTGTGAATAAAGTGTTGAGATCCAGGGGAATGACTTCATTATTCTAAGGGGATAAAGGACAGAAGCAATAAGACCAAAAGAAAATGAGAAAAACAAATTCACTCTCCACAATGCCCCTAGATGGGAAATGTGGTCACAGCAAAGTGCTCTGAAAGATGACCACCACAGATGCTTTTCCAGTCCCAGTGTCAGTCAGATCCTAAGAACCAGGCCAGGGCTCTGAAGACCAGCTGCCACTTTAGCATGTAATGTATTTTTTAGAAATTTTATAAATATCCCAATATAATGCAGCATCAGCTAAGTGATTTTTACACCCCCGAGTTATAGCATGTGTCCTTTCAGAATCAGACATGGTACATATACTACATCTATGATCATTTAAGATCTGAAAATCACAGGTTAGCAACCATTTAATTTTCAAAATTGAAGTCTCATTTCAACTTTTAATTATCTCACTTTACTTACAGAAAAATGTAATGATGGAAAAAAAAATGCTAATTGACCAAAAGGGACTGGGCCAGTTAAGGAGACTATGATGCTAACTAACCCTGAGACATACTTGCAGGTTTCTTGAAATATTTCTCAAGAAAAAAGTGAACAATAGCAGGCTTCTTTTCTTCAAAGAAGTATATAAAGTTATACTTTGTAACTCTGAGGATCTACGAATTTCACTCTGATATGAATCAGATTTTTATTCCAATTCTCACCTAGTTTCAAATATAGTCACATTTCCTTAAGGACCTGTTCAATTTGACTGAAGGATTTTACCTTTTAAATATATCAAAGATCAGGGAATTTTAGATTTTCTCCATTTATTCATGGACTTCACAAAGAATTTAACATAAAATAAGGTGAGTTTAGGAAGAAGTAAATCAGTACCATTAACAGAAAGTCACAGTAATAACTGGAAAGCAACATGTATTAAAAAAATCTACACAGCATGTGGAAAAAGATAAAATTGGACCTACTTCTCATACTGTATTCAGGATAAATTACAATAGATAAGAGGTAAGAAAATGGAACATTTGAACGAGGAAAAACACTAATCTCAAAGCAGAAGAAACTTTCCTAACAGTGACTCCAAATTCAACATCAATAAGGAAAAAGATTAAGATATTTGACAATATAATTTAATAAAATTTGCATGGCAAAAAAAGGTCAAAAAATAGTTTACAAACTGACAAAAATTACTTGGACATGTGTCACAGGGATTTATATCTATATGACATAAAAGGTCTCTAAAAATAAAAAAGACCAATGAACCTAAAGAAAAAATAAATAAGCAAGACAAGAGGTTCAAAGGAAAGTAAATAAAATTTTCTGGTAAACATAAAATACCTTTACACTTGCTCCTAAGAAGGGAGATTCAGTGAAAACTTGAGAGATACTATTTCCCACCTGATAATCAGGGGAAAAAATAGAAAAATTTAGTGACTCTAGCAACAAAGTAGAGAAATAGGTCTTCTCATCAGCTGCAGCTGAGTTTGCACAACAATCACACAAGATGTTTGAAGGACAGATGTTTGGCACAGCCAGGCAAAAATAAGACTTTACCTTTTGTCACAGTAATCCCAAACTTCTAGGACTCTGTCCCAAAGACACACTGACAAAAATACCATACAGCATATGCACAAGGCTATTCATGGTAGCTCCACTTGTAACAGCAAAATAGTGGAAACACCCAATGTTCATCAACAGGCAATTAGTTGAATAAACCATGCAAATCCATACAATGGAGCGCTCTGCAGAAGACAAGGGAAGGAGGTGGATCTCCACATGCTACTGTCCTTAGGATGCTCCCCAGCACAGCCCCCCAGTGGATAAAAGCAAGCTACAACAGTGCCAAGTCCAGCCCGTCTGTCCATGAAATGAACACACATCTTTGCTTTCATTAAAAAAAAAAACTATAAAAGGATAAACTGAAAATTAATAAAAATCATAACCTATAGCGGCAGAGAGGAAAGGTAAGAAGCCAGAATGCTCTGAATTTACCTTATTTTGTAGGTAATATCCTAAATTCAAAAAGAACAGAAGATAAATTTTAAACTCCTTTCAGTAAGCCTAATGTTAATAATAGTATCAGCGTTTTAATTTTGAAACGATGATAAACAGTGCAAGCAAATAAGTAATCATATAAATGTGTTAGGAACCAAGATTCTCAATGTAAAGAAAAAGAACTAAAATTCAAAGATATCATGTAAAATTCTCAAATCCTGAACATGAATGGAAAATGACAACGTGAACACAGTGTTTTTTCTCAGTGGGGGAAAAAGGCCTTGTGCAGTTGTGCGTACTGAAATGTCCTAGAAACAACCCCTAGCTCAGTAGCAATTACAACCTTAACCCCCAGACCATGATCTACATCTGATTTCTCCCTAAAAGAAAAAAGGGTCATTTTAAAATGTGACTGGTGCTAGGTTTGAAGCAGAAAAAATATGTAAGATGAGGGGCTGGGGATATAGCTCAATTGGTAGAGTGCTTGCCTAGTAAGCACAAGGCCCTGGGTTCAATCCCCAGCACCACAAAAAAAAAAAGAAAAGAAAAAAATTATATAAGACAAGCCCAGAAACACATTTCCTATGTTACCATCCCCTTCCAAAAAAATTCCACTATATACAACCATTTTCTCCCTTCATTTTAGAGACCCTCACTACCAAAGACCTTGCAAGAATTAATATAAAAAGACTTTCCGCCTCCTCTTCCAGAACAATTCAGCCCTAAAGGGATGGAGAAGGCAGAAATCTCCATCTGGGAGTGGGAGAATGAGAGCCTCTGAGTCTCAGATCAGGAAGGGCTGTCAGGGTCCACAGGGGGAGGGGAAGGCATCCAAAAGTGAGCAGGAACAGCCCTGCAGGGGCAGCCAGCATCTCACAATGAAAAGTAGGGCAGACATGCAGGGAGAAGACAGAGTTTAGCTACGCAGGGGCCTGGATCAAGGAGTCCACAGGCTAAGATGATGAAAGCCAGGTCCCCCACTATCGGAGAAGAGGGGTACAAATGTGGATCAGGAGAAAACTGACAGTGTTAAGTTAATGTTGGGGGTAATGTGGACTTATGGTCTTCAAAAATATATACAGTTGGCCCTTTCCACCCACAGGTTCCACATTTACATCCAACTACAGACAGAAAATACATATTTTAGAAACTTTATCTGTATTAAACACAAACTTTTTTGTTGTCATTATTCCCTAAATAATATATCAACTGTTTTCACAGCATTGTATTGGATATTGTAAACAATCTATATTCAAATACTACAAATGCCATTTTATATAAGACTTGAAGGTGGGTCCTGGAACCAATCCCCCTCAGATGCTGAAGGATGACTGTGTGTGTGTGTGTGTATCATGCCACACTCCCTGGCTGAGTCCTGAGAGGTGGTTTTGGAACCTCCCTGTCCGCATTAGCACACTGAACAACAGTATTGGCTTAACCTAGACAGAAGCTTATATCTTTTTCATGTCAAAGCCATAAGAAGTACTATAGGGAATCTAGACCTTTACTCTGAACATTGTATGTTCAACAGGCTGCCCTACATTGATCACACCTACCTAGGGGTCTACTCAATATTTTATTTATTTTTCACCTATCTATCCATCTATCCTATTAGTTCTTTTGGAATAAAGCTACATAGGTTACTTAGAAGGTTGACATTTAGTTTACCAAAACACAACATTCTATAGAAATTCAGAGGATAATGATTTTTAACTACGGTGCTGCCAAAATACGACAAATGTTCTGAAATCAGGTGCTACTAAATTTTGACCTGTGTAAAACTGCTGCTACCTAAAACTAAAACTGTCTTATGTATATAAAATAAACACTCAGTAGTAAAAATCACCCTAAAAATCCTTTAAACTTTCAGTATATGGACCACTGAAAGGTTACAAGCCAAAAATAAACTTCTTTTATATCTCTTTGTATTACGGCTATGGCATTCTGTTCTCTAGAATAGGGAGGCCAAGATCTAGCTTGATGGCAGGAAAAAAAGGGAGTACAATGTGTTAAATAAAATATCTTTTTTCTCCCAGGACATATAGTTGACAAATAACTCCAAAGTATATATATTCTTAACAAAGGTTAAAAGTGGTTCTTGAAGAAGGGGGTATGAACAATCCTACGTATCACAATGGCTGGGGCCTCCAAAGCTGAGCCCACCACAACCACACACTTCTCAGCACTCAACTCCTCTCACTGTTTCCCTGGATACCACACAAGCAGCACTGATGCAAAAGACGTAGCAAACATGCGGCAAGGACGTTGTAACTACGGCAATGCACAGCTGTGATGGAAGACCAGCCACTGCCCAGTCACAAGCCAGCTGTGGTGGTAGACACCTGTAGTCTCCAGCTACTCAGAAGGCTGGGGTGAGAGGGTCACCTGAGCTCATGAATCCCAAGGCCAGTCGGAGACAGCTAAGTGAGACTCTGCCTCAAAAAAAAAAAAAAAATCTCAAAAGTCACCTTGAAAGGTAGCTTTGGGGCCACTAGCTGTCTTTAGATACTGTTTATGTATGATCCTGAGAGCGTCTGTATGTGGCTTAGGTTTTGAGAATTACCTAAAAATAGTTTATCATTTAATTCAAAAAGTTACTGAATGCATCATTAATTATGTCAAGTGCTGAAAAGAAAAATGTTAATATCTGATTACCATAAATTATTTATAAGTTATTTTCTCATACCACAGAAAGTTAAAAGTTAAATTCACTAAAAATAATTTTTAACCAATTAAATTTTTTATTTTGTTGAAACAAATTTTGAATGATTTTTAAAACTTTTGATTATTTCATTATATATTTCATAAATTGCCAATTGGGGTAATTTGGTACAATTTACATCAGTAAATAAGTATCTTAAAATTTATATTAACTTTTAGATAAAAATTTTTGTTTAGTCATCGTTAACCCTACATTAATAAAAAATGTTAAACTTTATATTTGTTCTTCTTATATAGACAGCACTATAAGTAGAGTCCATAGTAGATAGTATATTTGTGTATTAAAATTTCATGGAGGGGCAATTAAGAATGAAAGGTCTGAAAAATGTCCTTAGAGGAGAGAGCGTGTGAAAAGGCTGAGGAACACCATATTAAAACACTGATCTATCAGAGGGATGCTGAGCTGACCAGGCCATCTCACGTGGATCTGGTGTCAAGCACTCCAATTCGTTATGAGTACTGCCATGTCAGGTAAACACCAAAACACACCAAAAATAGGAGTTAAGTGAACAAGAGCTGCAGAACTTTACCTCATGCATATGAGAGGGTGGCAAAAACAATAAACAAGCTCACACCAGAAAAGGGCCAGGGGATTCTGTGATTAGTGCTGAAGCTGCTGTAAAAACCCTGCGGCCCCTAGGACACCACTGATCCCACTGTGTGGCAGTTGGCCCTCATTTGTTTAATCTTGCTTTGAGTCTTTATTCTTGCAAGGAAGCTAATGGAAATGGTAGTACTAGAAAAACTTGCCTCAAACACAAAAAAGGAGACAGTCAGAGAATATAAGCTATTTTTACACAGGGTAATAAGGTCAGAAGTGTAAAAGCTTCCAAACTTCTTTTTTTAACCTGATGCCTTAACAGAACAATACCTTTGTTGATGGTAACTAAATTCAGATTGCTATACAGATCCCCCTTTATTACAGTCCAGAAAGTGTTGTGTAAATCAAACCATAAACTGGATACCTTTACTTCAACAAATTGTTGGACAGATATTTTTCTCATCTACTTCCAAGCTCCCCTCACCCTGAGAACCAGTGTGACGACCAGGAAAACATTACAATTTCACCCATGTTTTTTTAAAGCATCAGAAATCTTTCACAGGTGTCCTGAAAGGCAAGTAAGGTCAGGACCTACAGGTCAAGCCAAGGATCACTAGGTGTTACTGTAACAGAAGGTTCCCAAACAGCACAGTGTGTACAGATGGCTTAGGATTAAGGTGCATATTACTTACAAAGTTGTTTTTCAACTTCATAAAATGAATTATGAGCAGCATGAAAACTAGAATTGTCAAAACTAAAGCTCTAAAATTTTTGTCTTTCCATATGGGACCTGTCTCAAGTCAAACTGAAGTTTTCTGTAGAACTGTAAGTAATCAAAACTGAAATAGGTAGCAAGCTAAGGGAGGGAAAACTGTCTCTCAAGTCAATGCAGCCAATCACAAGCAAAGACCACTACATTCTACAAGAAATTATTTTTGCCGCTGATCTGCCCAGCAACCACAGACTGTTCTAAACACAAAAATGTTGAGAATTTTCCTTGCCCAGAAGTGGTTTTTGAAAAGGATAAATGCATCTAAACATACATAATTTAGTTTGCAACAAACCGCAAAAACAGAGGAAGAAGCCTGAAAAAAAGCATATATGTATGCTCTAAAATCTGATCAAATGCCACTGAAACATTCTGAGTTGAACCCTTTAAAATGTTCTGCAGTATGCTAATCAGTTAAAGGTTGCTCTTTTTTTTTTTTTTTTTTTTTACTCAACATTGACCTCATTCTATCATCAAACCAACCTGATATTCTAGCTCACTTTAGGGTCTTAAACTGCAAAGGTGCTCAGCCAATGGAAAATACCTAAGATGAAGCAATCAGGCTTTTCACTGACTGGTCACAGTGCTTAAGAGTGCTTCTGGGGTTACTCCGCATGCTGCAGAGGGCTGCTGGCTGCATAACAAGCAAGGTTACAATTCAATGTCAACACAACTCCTTGGAATCAATGTGATGATCAATCAAATGAATTTCCAGATTTCTCTTACAAAGGACAGGGCCAAATTTCTCAAAGGGTAATCAAGTTCTATTCCACTTATTCTACCATCAAACAAAGCAGTACAAAAGGAAGTTTGGAAGCATACATTACAAAGGACAAAAAAAATTAGGTGTCAGTATAATTGACATTAGCAGGAATCTCTGGTGAACAGACTTAGCTCAATTATAATTGCAAAGCCACTAGGGATTTTTAATTATTAAAAAGTAAACCATATGCCAGAGTAATAGAATACAGCTCAATAATCAAGAGTGGCATGAAACAGTAGTTCTTAATCTGTTTCTACTCTACTTTTTGATACTCTGAAGACCTTTTGTTAGCAGAAAAAGCTCTATGTAAAAACAGTAGGTCTGAGGAAATGATGTAGCTAATGAACAAGCCCCAACAACCAATTCCTGTGTTTAAAGATTTACTTAGGAGTATGGAAAACAATTTTTGTTTCTTAGTTGTGGTATGTATGCATGCATATATATTAGGCAAAGAACTAATACCAGCTTTACCACTGACTTATTTTGACAAGCCATTTCTTTAGGCCTTGATTTCTTTGACCATAAAAAAAGAAAAAAGGATAATCATATTTGTCGTTAGATAATCAAAATAGACTTAGAAATCCCTATGAAAAATGAGGAATCGTTATTTATAACGACACTAATTCTCTTTGGCCTGATGGTTTTTACAGAAAGCATCCTGAGAAAAACGCGCCCAGAACTAGCATATGCCCATGAATCCAGGGCAACTGATGTGGCCAACGATGGTGATGGGCGGTGAAAGCAAATGTCCTACCCCCTTTCTGGGAAAGTCAGTTAGAAATATTGAATACCACCGACCCAGGCTACCCACATATATAAAGGAGTGATACCAAAGCTGCTCAAATTCAGAAAGCTTAGACACTTCATAGATGTAAAAACTTTTTAAAACATTATGAAATTTCATTATGAGAACCAATGAAGACTCAATAAAGAAATACAGTCTGAATCTGTAGATTCTCATAATGAAAAACAAACGAAACAACTTGGCCTAACAAAATCAAACATAGAGATCTACAACCAGCTTGGGGGATGTAGCTGAGAGGTAGAGTTCCTGCCTGGCATTTGTGAGGACTTGTGTTCAATTCCCAGCATCACAAAAACAAAAGATTTCTAACCACATCAGAAGTTGTCATAGTTTATGTATATATTTACTAATTTTAAAAATACATTTTGAACCAAAACAGCAGATATCTGTATATTAGTGAAATTAAGTTCCAAGCATCATATTGTTTCAGTGCTAATTTAGATAGAATTCAAATTATATCACCAATTTAGAATTATAAAAACCCAATATTTAAAAGGAGATCAACACATATTAACTGTATCATAAAAAGTTCTAAGTGGCATGTATCATGACATTTTCCAAATGCTAAGTGCTGTAACTTCTACCTTCTAAAGGTTTCTAATTTTTGTTTTGCAATACTGGGAAATGAACTCAGGGCCTCACACAGACGAGACAAGTCCTCCACCACTGAGCTATATCCCCAGCTCCTATTTAAATCAACTTTTCCCCTGAAAGCAAACCCCACTCCATGCTGTTCTATAAACCGACCTGTTTCCCACCTTTAGCTTTACTCAAGCTTTGCCTGTTTCCCTGGGTCCATCTATTCCTTCAAAGACCCACCTTACTTCCCAGAAATTCACTTAATGTTTTTCTGGTAGCCTCAAGAAGCTGCACTCTCTTTCTCTTTGAACCTCAAGGCACCTGTCTTTGCAGCTTTGTTTGCGAGATGAGACATAGTGGTCTCTTCTTCTGCAAGTTCCTCCAAGCAGGCCCAGGTCCTACCTACCCTTATCTTCTATTTTTAAAAATTTATTATTATTATTATTATTTTATCCTTACTTTCTTATCTGGGAACTCAGATTCTTCTGAGAAATAAATGTCTAAGGAACCTATCAAGACAAGAGATTCACAAAATAATACTGGTTTATATAAATATCATATCCATACCAAAGTATGTTTGAATCCACCAGTTCAGCTCTTTACAATCTTCCAAATAAGAAGATCTCACTTAAGTGGCACAATCTGCTTTGGGCAACTGATTTTTAATCCAGTTAACCTGTTTGTTAAGTAAGATTTTTGAGAAAACACTTTCTATACAGGAAAAGAAATGTTTCCCATCAGCTTACACGTTGCCATTACCCTGGACCACCAGGTCTTAGGGCAGAATTCAAGAAGAGTGAAAAGGTGAGTGCATAGAAAATGGCTGACAGCGAGGCCTTATGGAAAACACGGGAGGTGAGTCCTGGTTCTACATGGGTGACCAAGCTCAATCACTTCACTTGCCTGACCTTAGTTTTCTTACTTAGAAAACTAGGATACTGGACTAGATGGAACACTAGATTCTCCAAATGCTGAAAGCAAAAAAGCTAATGGAACCTTCCTTCTGAGGGTTTCTGACTTTTGCTTTTTTGTTTTGTGGAACCAGAGATGAATTCAGTGTCATTCACATTCTAACACTAGAATTCTACAAGCATAACACATCTTTCTTGCATTATTTTGTGCTATTAAATCTGTCAATTTTATTAAAAAAGAGAGAGAGAACCCTACACATTTTTAATCTAAAAAGACCCATACTTTCAGGGTTATTTTTAAAGAAATTTCAAAACGAAAAAGAAAACAAAAATTAAAACAACAAAAAAAATCTGAGGACCAAGAAAAATAAATACAAGCAAAGCTCCAAAGTATCTCCCAATCAATCCTCAAGCCACTATAAATAACGACTAAATGACACTTTAAAAATGTAGGGTCTATAAGCAATAATAAGTGTTGGTGTGGATGTGGGGAAAAAGGCACACTCATACATTGCTGGTGGAGTTGCAAATTGGTGTAGTCACTCTGGAAAGCAGTATGGAGATTCTTCAGAACACTTGGAATGGACTCACCATTTGACCCAGCTATCCCACTCCTCAGTTGGTACCCAAAGGACTTAAACTCAGCATACTACAGTGATGCAGCCACATCAATGTTTATAGCTGCTCAATTCACAATAGCTAGTTTGTGGAACCAACCCAGATGCCCTTTAATTGATGAATGATAAAGAAACTGTGGTATATATACACAATGGAATATTACTCGGCCATAAAGAATAAAATTATGGCATTTGCTGATAAATGGATAGAGTTGGAGAATATCATGCTAAGCAAAATAAGCCAAGCCCAAAAAACCAAAGGTCGAATGTTTTCTCTGATAAGTGGATGATGAAACATACGGGGCAAGGGGGAAGAGGTAGCGGGGGAGGGCAAGAGAAGAATGGAGGAAGTATGGATGGCATAGAGGAAAATGGGGCGGAAGCGGGTGGGGGAAGGAAAGACAGTAGACTGAGACAGACAGTATTACCCTATGTAAATGTATGAGTACATGAATGGTGTGAATCTACATTGTGTACAACCATAGAAATGAAAAGTTGTACCTCACTTGTGTACAATGAATCAAAATGGAGTCTGTAAAAATAAAAATTAAAAAACAAAAAAGGAAAAAAAAGGACTGGAACTACGACTCAGTGGTTAAGGGTCCCCTGGGTTCAATCCCCAGTGCAGGAAAAAAAAGGAAAAAAAAAAAAAAGAAGAAGAAGAATAAAGGACATTTCTTACAAAAAAAACCAATGCAGGTTCTGAGGCTGTGGTTGTAGCTCAGTGTACAGCACTCGCCTAGCACATGTGAGGCTCTGGGTTTGATCCTCAGCACCACATAAAAATAAATAAAAATATAGGTTCTGTTAGAAATTTCGGAAGCCATATGTAGTTACGAAATAACAGTAAGGTAAACAGTTGAAATCAGAGCTAAAATATTTTGTTTTGTTTTGTTTTTTTGCAGTACTGGGGATTGAACCCAGGGCCTTGTGCTCACGAGGCAAGCACTCGACCAACTGAGCTATATCCCCAGCCCGGTAAAATATTTTGTTCAAGTTGTTTCTGAATCTCTAGTCAAAGCATCTTAGATTCAAGCTATGGGGATATGAAAAGCAAATCTTTCAGAACTCCTAGAACAATGAAAAGAAGCATGTGAGGAGCATAGACACCACTGAGTCAGCCTATCCTCCCAGCAAGGTGTCACTGCATGTAGGTCATTGGCCCAGAGGGCTCCCACCTTGCTTAGAGGACTCTCTGGCTTCATTAACATGTATGAAGTCTTTCAGAATAACTGAAAGAGTTATTTTAAGAGTTTTTTTCTTTTGCCTTAAAGACTTCGGAGAGGTAGCTTTTGAGTGCAAACCCTCCCTTCAGTCCGCAGTTTCTAATATGGACTTCTGGGCTCACCATGGGATGGTTGGCATGAGGGTACATGTAACTACTGGTTACCCTGGCTCAGCTGGAACAAGGGTATATTGTGCAGCACTTAGGAGAGTTCTAAAAAGTATTTTCCTAAAATGCTGGAGGGAAAAGGGATATTTTCTGGAAAATACTAATAATTAACTGAAATAAAAGTTCTCTCTCCCTTTCCATACCCTCTAAATCAAAAGCAAAAAAATTTATGAGAAACAGGACTTATTTAGCTTCTTCATTACATTATCGCTAACTCTGGATTCAGCAGGCTCGTCTCACCTTCCGATGCCTTGATCATGTAGCCCCCCTTATCTTTGCCAGGAGGTACATCGAGCAGCTGCATAATTCTGTCCAGAAGCCCATGGATTATCTCAAACCCAGGATTCTTGTTGTAATAAACAGCACAGAGATGCCTGTAGTTTTTTGCACCTACATCTGGAAAAAAAAACAAACAAACAAACAAACAGAAGAACTGATCACAAGGCACATCAACCATTATTAAAGGAACTGACTTTCCCCAACACACACACACACACACACACACACACACACACACACACACACACAAAGAAAGAGAGAGAGAGAGAGAAGAAAACCTATTTGACATAAAGAGAAGCATCTGACCTCAGGAATTCAAGAGAAGATAAAATAGTCCCTTTCAATCACTGAATATCCAAAGGTGTTTAACGGGGTGTGGGGGAGGGTGAAGAACCTTCAATGGGAGTACAGTGAGATTTCATTACACTATGAAGCACAAAAATGCTTTGTACAACATTTTAGCAGAGCCTTAAAACTCATACTCTTTATTCATGACACTGTCTACAGGAAAAAAACCTGAAGTACAAACAAAATAAAGATTTCACGTAGAAAGACATTTACTGGGGCATCATTTCCAACAGTGAAAATTAGAAACAACCTAAATTGAGAAATAACTGAATAAAATACAGCATTAGAATACTATGGTGGCTGACAGCACCTTTATGATAGTTTATCATAACACAGCCAAAGTACATAGAAAAGGGGGGGACAGTCAGAGTTAAAAAATAATCAAAACTAAATAATAGTTTAAAGAACATATGAAATAAAGTGAGGAAATGACTATGAAGGTCAGGCTGACAATGCCCCAGGTAAAGGCAAGGTACTAAGAAGGGAGGTGGCGCACAAGAAGCACAGGAAACTGGCAGTATTCATTTTTTAATTTGAGTGATGGTTATAGTAGTGTTTGTTTTACAATCCTTTTGAAACTACATATATATATATGTATATACATTCATTACAATTAAAACATGAAGAAAGCAGAATGCAAAAGTATTACCACAATAACAACTTCTTAACATAAAGAATAGAACAAAAACCAAGTAAATATGGCCATAAGTAAAAAACTCCATGGGGGGGATGGGAGATGAACCTAAATAGAAATATACCTAAATAACAGAGGTTATATTTGGGCAGTGGTAATTGTTTTTCAACTTTTACCTATTTTCCAATCTTCCATGATTAGTATATATTCTACTTTAAAAATGAAAACAAACAAAACTTGATGCTTTAAAAAAGAATTACAAACAAAACTTGATGCTTTAAAAAAGGAATTATAACAATCCAAATGAACCCTAATGTATGACTGGATTAAACAAACTGGTATATCCATACAGTGGCCACTACTCAGCAAAAACATGAAACAAATTGTCAGTAGACTCGCCAACCTGGATGGCTCTCAGTGGCATTGTGCTGAATAAAGAAGCCAGTCTCAAAAGGTTTCCAAAGGTATGACATTCAGGAAAAGGCAAACAATAGCAACAGAAAACAGTGGCTGTCTGCCACAGGTGTGGGGAAAACCATGACTAATATGAAATGGCAGGTGGGGTTTTCAGGGTGATGGAACGGTTTTGGATCGTGTGGTGATAATTTTTTAAAAAGTGCACAGCATATAAAGGAAGACTCAAAGGCAACAGTATCATTCACTTTATCATAGGTATATACACTTGTAGCCCTGCAGTAAATTCTAGAGATGACTACTCTAACACAAACACTAAAGGAATGTTGGTTCCATTTTGCTCTTCATATTAGGAAAAGAGAGAGAATCAACCAATGTCTACAAACGAATGTCTATCGGGGGCACAGATTGAAAAGAGAATCTGCCTCTTATTACCATATGCTAAGCAAAAGCTCTTCCACAGAATTATCACCATAAGAGCGAGCTAGTAGTCAGAGTTGACACAAAATATATAAGACTTTTATCTGAACACTCAAAAGGAACCTGGGTACTTTAAGACACTGCACAATACTATGAAAGTAATGTAAAAGTGAGCACACAAACGGAGTAAAAGGAAAACTAACATTAACTGACAATCTACCATGTGTCAGGTATTTAGTACCTACTTACCAATCTATCTATAATCTTACTGAAGTCACAAGACGACTACACAAGGTAGGTATTATTAAGCTAATAAAACATAAGCAGAAGCAATAACTCAGAATGACCAAGAATTTGCCCCAAATCAAGCTAACTGGCTACAGCTAATTATAATTAATTACACAGTTAATAAATTACAAGATCAGGATTGTATGACTGTAAAACCCATGCTCTTTCCACTACTACATGGTATACCACAAAGAATTTAGATGGAAACAATATAAGAGCCAAGTTATGCATGGCTATGTACCTATTTACTAGAGTCAAAGGTGTTGCGTACTAGGGACTGATTGATGCTAGTGGCATTACACCACTGAGCTACATCTCCACCCTATCAATGCCCCTCTCCACCTTTTTAAATTTTGAGTCAGTTTCCTAAGTTGCCAGGCTGGCCTTTGAAGTTCTGATCCTCAACCTACCAAGTTGCTGGGATTACAGGCATGTGCCACTGTACTGGGCAAAGATGTGCACTCTTGAAAAGTTTTTGATACACATGCCTATTTTCATGATGTTTAAGAATTCCATGTAACTGGAATAAATAATTTTTTTTAATCAGTGAAGGCATCAACAGTATTGTAACTTTTGGAAAGTATATTCTGAGTGGTTAAGAACACCTCCCAGGGTGCATGTGGAGTGGTGCTGCGCTTTGCTACAAGGTCAAGTCTTGAGCTTGAACCCCTCTCTCCATAAACCAAAACTTCAGTACTACGGGGTCCAAGTTGGAGCCTACAAAGGAGAAGCGAGGTACTGGCTAAAAGGCCAGAAAACAAAAGGGTGCTGAGACAGAACTGGTCAGGTTCTTGCCTGCAGCTAGTGATAGAAATTCCAAGAGGCTCTTTAGTCAGGCTCGAGAGAAAGCAGCCAAGAGGAGGTCTGGGTCTTCTGAAGTCCCTAAAACTTGAAAGTCGTCTGGGGCCAAACCACTATCCGGAAAGCTACCAAAAGGCAAGAAGCACTTAGCACCCAACCACACTAGTGAGGAGGAAGAGGATGAGGAAGACTCTGAAGATGGTGCTGTGAACCAGGGGGACCTCTGGGACTCTGAGGACAGCCATGCTGATATGGTAGATGACTATGGAGCTGACTCCAACTTAGAGGATGAAAGCGAAAATTTGCTGCCTATTGAAAGAGCAGCTCAGAAGAAGGCCAAGGAAGCTGCTGCTGGGGCCTGTGGAGTGAGGAGACTGATGAAGAGGAAGAGGAGGAGGAAGTGTCCCCTGAATCAGGCCCCACAAAAGATGATGAGGCCAAGGGGAGCCTGAAGATGAATGTGGATGAGGAGGAGCCGTTTGTGCTGCCCCCTGCTGGGGAGATGGAGCAGGATGCCCATGGTCCAGACCTGCAACAAGTTCACAAGCAGATTCAGGATATAGTGGGAGTGCTGAGGGATTTGGGGGCTCAACTGGAAGAAGGTCAGTCCCGTTCTAAATATCTGAATCGGCTTCAGAAGGATCTGGCCTCTTACTACTCCTATGGAAACTTCCTGCTTGGCAAGCTCCTGGAGCTCTTCCCTGTCTGAGCTGATAGTTCTTAGAAGCTAACAAGGTGCCTCGGCCCGTCACCCTCTGGACCAATATGAGTGCAAAGACCTTGCTCAGGCTCTAATCATGGGGTTAACTTGAATCTCTTGGGCAAATGGTCAAAGACTGGACTTCTTATATGTGATTCTTCTGTGCCCATTGGTGCTACTCCTGAATACCTGGCTGGACACTACATGTTGCAGGAAGCCTCCAGCACTTTGTTGCCTGCCATGGCCTTGGCGCCCCAGGAACATGAGCAGATCCTTGACATGTGTTGCACCCCTGGAGGAAAGACCAGCTATATAGCCCAGCTGATGAAAAACACTGGTGTGATCCTTGCCAATGAGGCTGAGCGGCTGAAGAGTGTTGTGGGCGACCTGCACCAGTTGGGAATCACTAACACTATTATCAGCCACTATGATGGGCACCCGTTGCCAAGGTGGTCAGGGGCTGTGACCAAGTACTGCTGGATGCTCCCTGTAGTGGCAATGGGGTCATCTCTAAGGATCCAACTGTGAAGACTAACAAGAATGAGAAGGATATCCTGTGCTGTGCTCTCCTTCAGAAAGAGTTGTTCCTGAGTGCTACTGACTCTGTCAATGCCACTTTTAAGACAGGAGGCTACCTCGTCTACTGCACCTGTTCTATCATGGTGGAAAAGAATGAGTGAGTGTTAGACTATGCCTTGAAAAAGAGCAAGTCTACTTGCCCACAGGCCTGGACTTTGGCCAAGAAGGTTTTACCTGTTTTTAAGAAAGGCATTTCCACCCCACCCTGCGTTCTACTCCACGATTTTAAGTTTGTAACCCAAAATATAGATGGTTTCTTGCCAAGTTCAAGAAATTCTCCAATTCTATCCCTCAGTCCCAAGAAAATTCTGCAACAGCCACTCCTATAGACCTAGACTTGCCTGACCCAAAGAGTCAGATCACTCTAGTCTGAGAACAGCAACCAAGCAGCCAACCAGCCAGGAAAGCCAGAGGGGCTGCAAAGGCAGTCTCAGGAGTGTCCACTGACCTCTGTCACAAAGGACCAAACACCCTCCAAGCTCCCAGGGAGCATTCAGCCCACTGGAAAAGCTGACATGGTCAGGAAACCAAAGGTGACTGGGAGACAAAGGCAACAGGCACCTACATTGCAGTTCTCCAAGAAAGCGGCTTTCCTGAAGCAGAATATCTCTCCCAAAAGCACGGACACAGCTGGGTGTGGTGGTGCACGCCTGTAATCCAAGAGACTTGGGAGGCTGAGTCAGGAGGATCGCGAATTCAAAGCCAGCCTCAGCAACTTAGCGAGGCCCTAAGCAACTCAGTGAGACCCTGTCTCTAAATAAAATACACAATAGGGCTGGGGATGTGACTCAGTGGCCTAGTGTCCCTGAGTTCAATCCCTGGTTCCAAAAAAAAAAAAAAAAAAAAAAGCATGGACACAGAAACACTTGTTGTGCTGTCCCTTTCTCAGATTCAGGTTACCCCCAGGTCTAAGAACAGTGATCAGCCCCTTGGGAAGGCAAAGGAGACTGAGAAGGTAAAACAGCCTTTGAAGAAACTACCTTCCTGAAGGAGAATGGCACCCCTAAGGGATCTCAGATTCCCACTCTGACTCCCCTCAGTTCCATTCGATCCCCACCAGCAAAGAGGAGGAAAGCTGTGCCTCAGGGCAAGAGCCAGCCACTGCTGGCTTAGGTGGATGTTGAAAACTGGACTGGGTTTGGTTCACTGCCATTGCCACTGAGTTGGAACTGTTTCATCTGCAAGGATGCTTGCCCTGTTGTGTATACACATTAAATTTAACATGCATTTTACTACCTCTGAAAAACAAAAAGAAAGTATATTCTGAGTTAAGGTTCTGACTGAACAGACACAGAGAAATAACTGTTTTACCAGGTAACATTTCTTAGTGCACACGATGTTCAAAGCACTCAACTATAGATATCCAGAGACGGTGGAGGTCAGCACCAGTATAGAGCCTACACATGCTAATCCCGCAATAATTATTTTCTGAATAAATGACTACAGCTGGGGAAAGGAGTTAAGCACACTCAAACAACTATCAAGGCCAGGAGCAGTGGGCCATGTTCTAAAGCACCACAGAAGCCAGCCGCTGAAGTAGGAAAGTGAGCACATGCTCTCACTCTCCACCATTTCCATTTTCAAGGATAAAGGAATCTGGTATCTAAAAGTTACAATCAAAGGTATAAGAATAAAGATCACTATTAAAATCAGGCAGGAATTAAATCCCACTAAACCAACTATGTGCATAAACTTAAAATGAGGGGCTAATTCTATGGTAGGAACACAAACACACAAACTCTTTCTCCTCCTAAAGGGGAAAAAAATAAAATGAAACAGAACTAAATTATCCCTTTCATACTACTGACTTGCTTCTGGGTATTTCTGCCATGTGGTACCCATTTGTTGGTGTCACATGCTTCCACTTTAACACACAGGCATGTATTGAAACTACTTTGTAGTTCCATTTTTATTGTGAGAGAACGGCCCAACAGTAATGCCACCATTCAGAGAGCTTAGCAACCTAAACTGGAAGCTTTGTTTTGGTAACCTTTGCCTTGGAATAGTTTCTCTTCATCACCAAATTATATGAAACTTACCTTTCAGGTAAGAGTAGCAAAAACATAGAATTTTTTTTGGATCAAAAACATAGAATTTTTAAAAAATTAATTGATTATAGTGATCAGAATGAAATTACAATAAACATATAGAACTTTAAAAAATTAAATTCTGTTTTATTCAAGCAAGGTTTGAGGATGTTTATAACCTACCATAGAACAATAACTATATATTTTTAGATTTAATTTTGTAGTATTTTTAAGAAAGGCCACTGACTTTTAGGGCTATGAATTAAATCCACCAAAACAATTAGATTAACCTCATTATTTTGGCGCCCCCTCCCAAACCCACCACTTATTAACTGGTTTTTCACATTTCCCAAGAGTTACCAATCCTTCCAGACTTGCTTCCTCACATCTTACCATCATAGTCTCCCTACTCTAGCTGAACTGAATTAAAGGAGAAAATAACCACATATTCAGTTCCATCCATTCCTCCTTAGAGAAACAGCTAGGTATAGTAAAATTTCCATTTCCTAATATTTTGCACTGAGAGACCATATTACATCACGGGAAGTTCACTGACTGCACGCCACAAAATAAGAACTATTTAAATTTCATGCCAAAGCTAGGGTTTGTTGGAAATGCCTCAGTTCTTTATAACTCAGTTAACAGACCTCTTGTGTCATGCCATCAAACAATCCTGCTTTTTAAATGGGCCTTCCAAGTATGTCAGCCTAAATTATCCATGTATTTCACAGACTTCAAAGTACAGCCTGGAGAGGACTGATCTAAACCACCAAAAGGAGGGGCAGCTAGCTACAGTTCTGTAAGCAGAAAGAATATGCCAAATCATTGTGTTTTTTTTGCTTTTTTTTTTTTGAAAAAAGAAAGGTACTTGATATTCCAAGTATATGTCTACTGCATATAACCCAAAATTTTAGAATAGGCTCCCACTTGGTATAGATCTTCTTTCACCAAAGTACCAATGATTGTTAAATTAGTGGCATTTAGTTATTTTGGGCATAATGCGCAGAATCTTCAAGATACATTTTCCACACCTATTCTCATATTCACCTAGAAGCCCTAAAGGTGCTGGGAGACCAAAAGGCTTCTGGGATAATCAGGGGCTAATGTAGAATCTGAAATTAATAGTCTGGCCAAACTAAGAAAATAAAACATCACCTTATTTTAAAACATATTCAAATATTGGCAACCATCATACTATAATTTATATTGCAAATTTTACTTAACTCCTAAAGCATTTTAATACAGCCTAAATGATTCATAAAAGCTACAAGCATCCTGTGATCACACCTAAGGAAACTAGGAAAGTTTGGTAGGGAAACTTGGTAGGGAAAAAGGAAACTTGATACACTCTTGGTAGAACAGATTTTTTTTTTTTAATTCCTCTTTGGAAGAGAATTTGACAAGTTATCAAACACTTAAGTGTGTACACCAATGGAGTGACCAATTCTGTTTCTAAAAATATGTTTAAAACTTTTTAAAGGGGAAAAAAAGATATTCACTGCAACAGATGTTGTTTTAGTAAAATTCTGGTAACTGTATATTCATCATAACTGCATAAATAAATTATGTTTCCATATGAAATATTATAGAGCCACTAAACTTAATGAGGTGAATAAAATGTGTTCAGAGAGAAAACCAAGGTACAGAACAGGATACGTAAAGTATAATCCATTTGCGTAAACACTAAAATTTAACCAAATCTATGGCTACATATAGAATGTCAAACACGTGGCTGCATACACACACACAAAGTTGGGCAACCAATTCCAAGTACAAGATTAGGGAGAAGTTGGGCACCTTACTTCTTAAGTAGGAAAAGAACAAAATTACTCTTAATTAAAAATATATATTCATGAAAACTTTTAAGGACATTAACAAATAAATTTTCAATTTTTAAAACACAAGAAATCTTAGAAACAATTTGCCTTAAAATGCTTCTATATTATAGTACCAAAGTAGAGACTTTTCTTTTTTAACTAATGCTGAAAAATCAAGAAACAAATGAGAGGAAAAATCTATGACCTTCTCAATGCATGAGGAAGAAAGTTATGTCCTTATGGGTTGGCTTTTATTTAGTTAACATAAACCTGGAATGGATTTTTATCTATTAAAAAAATACAATATTCAATGCATGACAGAGTACATTATACTCACGTTAGCAGATCTTAACTATGTGGAACCAAACATACTAAAATAACTTTCTATATTAAAAATGATATATTTACACAGTTAAGATGCCATCACATATGCGAATGATGCTACTTCAAAAATTGTTAATGTCAATGCTCCCTACACCCATATTTTTTTAATTATTAATTGGAAATTCTACATGCCAAAAATATGAAATAGTGAAATTAAATTAATCCAGACTGATGACATAAGCCCTTTTCAGAAAACCACATTCCACATGTGGATGCTAGATAATCTCCCATTATTTGAGGGTTCCAGCATTAATGGACAATTTCTCAGAACTGAGGTATTTCACAAGTCCATAATGAAATGCTTTTATTGAGCTCTTTATCAAGCATACAGTTATACAAAAAAACCTGTACAGATCTGGCTGGTTTATCTATCTCTCTCTCGTTATTTTTGTGATTCTGGGTACCGAACCCAGGGCCTTACATGTGCCCCTATATTTTAATAGCTTAGAGTATAAGACAAACACCGACATATATATGTGGTACGAACTGACAGCAAATGAAAAGACCTAACACAATCATAAAAGCCAAGAGAGTTCATTATGCTCTACAGCAGACCCAGTAGTCAAGGGAGGAGAAAGAAACAGAATCTTAAATATATATTGCAATTAAAAGATTTTTTAAAATTCTGAATTTCCATCTTCAAACTAAGTAAGGTATGCAAAAGTAGACCATCTTCTCATTTAGAAAGGCTTCAGAGAAAATGGGTGATTTTAGAAACTAGACAGTGATGGGTGGGAGAGCACAGCTTAAACCAGGACTGCTGAAATGCTCTGGAGAATGTAGAAGTGGTCTGAGCCAGCAGTGAAGGTGTAGAGCGAGCAGGCTTCATGAAGAGAGAGAAATAAACTACAGTCCTCTGAGTGGTCAAAGGTCTTTAATCTATTCCATCTACTGTAACATCTACTAAAATCCACAGAATTTTAAATGCAGTTGAAACCAAAATGCATGGCAATTTGATCATGAAGGTCCTTCATAGGTACATATCAAAAAGGGGCCTGGGGATGTGACTCAGAGGTTAAGCGCCCTGGGTTCAATCCCCAGTACCAAAAAAAAAAAAAGACAATTGGACATTTGTATCTAAATAACCCTCTACACTTTACAAGGCCAAAATAATCTTTATTCTTAGGTTCTTGCTCCTTTTCAACTAAAACTCCCTCAACCCAGTGATGTATCTTCTCTTGCCATTTCAATGAGATTCTAGGCATATTGGCAGCTTTGGTGACCACCGAGGAATAAACTGTGATTACAGCATTCAATCTGTGTTAAAGCAAGAATATTGGATTGTACAAAATATACTTGCTTTGCTGCTTGTCTGAGCAGAAAGATTAGCAATTCACATGTAGGTTCTTTGCCCCCCTGCAGTTTCTTCTTACTATTCAGTATACAGTTTATTTACTCTCGACACTGAACAGAAAGAACAAAAGTATCATCAACTGAAACCCACCATTAATTCACACAGCAGCCTAATATGGCAGCTTCAATGCTCCTCTGCTGACTTCCGTGTTATAAAGCTGAAAAATTTACCCCAGGCAGAATCTGCATTCAACTTCTAGTTCCAAAAACACATGCCACTCTGCCCAACCACAAGGATAAATAAGCTTACTCCCTTGAGTCATGGCTATTTTTTAAAAATGTTCCAGCAACTTCGGATCTTGAGACTCAATAAATGCAATAATTGGCTCACCCTCAAAGAACCTGAATGTATCTGGTTTAGAGTAGAAGTCTTAATG
This sequence comes from Glaucomys volans, assembly GCA_020662805.1. Lineage (NCBI taxonomy): Eukaryota > Metazoa > Chordata > Mammalia > Rodentia > Sciuridae > Glaucomys > Glaucomys volans. The sequence continues at coordinate 569,180 of JAJEJO010000455.1, read as the reverse complement.
AGTGTGAAGTTTGCCTGACTCAGTCTCTAAACCGGCAGACTGACAGTCTCACTCAACATGGATGCTCAGTCAAAAGAGTCCACATTAGAATAAGAAATGTCCAGTTAGATCAAACATGAAAATAGGAACTAGCAACCTCTCCTACAGAAATGTAGGTCAGACAGAATGGTGTGAGTAATTTTTCAAAATGGATTTCAATCCAGTAGATTCCATTTTCATTCCACTTTGGAAGATATGCATGCCAACCTGATATTAATATGAGGCTAGGAGTGTTGGTTTTTCTTAATATTATGAAAAGTCAGTGACTATTCTCACTCCCTTCTCTGCATTCCCAGGGCACTTTGGACATTCTCTCTGATTATGATCTGGAAGAATCTGCTCACCAATCTGTCTCTCTCAAGACTGGAAATTTTCTTATACTCTAAAGCAATCCCTAGCAATGAAAAGGAATTCAAAATACTTTTTACTAATGTGCTTGAAGGAGATGTCTGGCTCATAATTGCCAAACATCTCCAACCCCTTTGAACCTGCTATAGTTTAGGGACTACTTCCATTAACAAGCATTTGGGGACATATTCATGTTAATTGGAAAACTCCTGTATCATTTAACTTTTGATTAATTAGATCCTTTGCTTCAAAAAATTTAATTATTTAGGAAGAGATGGCTAAGGTAAACCCAACAGAAGTGGTTACTGGTTTGACAGGCAGTAAAAAACGCATGTGTCAATTCATTGAAAAGAATTAGGTAATGACAATTACTCCAAAAATAAATTCCTCTTTACTTAAGTAAATTCCTATATTAGTATGTCTTAGTTTCTTATTCTATAAAGAACAAAACAAAAGAAAAAACAATTAAGTCTAAGGTTAGGATATAAATCAGCCCCCAGTGGCTCAGCTAGGCAGTTTTAACTGTCTGGGGACAGTTGAGGCTTTTTACATATTCTAGAATATTCCCCACAGACCAGGAAGCTAGTTAACTGGCCATCAGGACTATAAAAACCCTAATTAGAACAACAATAAACATTGTACATTTTGTAGCTGGAACATTAATGTCACTTAATCCTTATTAACAAATCTAATAAAATAAGTTTTATCATTATCCCCAATGTACAGATGAAGAAACTGAGCCATAGATTAAATAAACTGCCCGAAGTGAAGCAGCTGGTAAATGACAGAACCATGACTGAAACGCCAAGCATTGCGGCCATAGTGTCTGCAGAACCATGAGGCTGTGCTGCCTCTCCTACAGAGTCTTCTATGTACACCAGATGACAAACCCACATGTACATATTTAGAATACTCCATCAGAAAGGCTTCTTTTGTTATGAAATAAAATCCAGGCCCACCTAAACAGAAAACATACTCCAAATAAATTAAAGCAAACCTATGTTTTCAAGATGGTAGATTTACTGAGCATATTTACCTCCCTTCATTTTTCAAATCCTATTGATATGATAGAAAATATTAAAGAAAAAGAATAACCCAGTATGAGACAATGGGCAAAAGTAGAAGCAGACAAAATGAAATCAATGGGGAAAACAGAACAGAATAATTTCAACTAAAAAAAAGGTACAAAAGAGACAAGAACTATTCTCCACCATGGAACAAAGTACAACAGAAGGGCAAATTTTTGGAACAAAAAACACATGAACTGGGTTTTGGGGGTAATCACCTAGGCAATTTGTTCAAAAATGGGAGATAGCCCTTGAGACCAATCTCTCTACAGGGGGGGTTCTCAAAACTTGGGCACTAAAGCCAGAAAGAGAAGCACAGTGGTTTACACTTGTGCCTTCCCATCACAAAGATTAAAAGAAAAATAGCTCAGGCATTTCTATACAGGATTGCAACACAGTAAAGCTTACACCCAAACTTGCTTTGCAGCCACTGTGGGACCCCAGCTTGCTCCTTACACTCATCTTCCACTCTGAGCTACCTGCTTATAAGCATGCCAAGCCCTGCAGAGCCCTTAGGGAGCTCTGACAATTAGGAAATGACCATTGCTGAAAGAGTATTACAAAACTTATAAGAAAATCTAGTGTAATTAACCTAATTCTACATTTATAAACAAACAGATCATCAAGGAACAAGAAAACATAAAACTCAAAGCACTAAGGTAGAAAAAACAGTCAAAGTAAACAAAGGTGACATTGCAATTTTATTAACAAATTCCCAGCTATCTGTACCAATGGAGGATTTAAGTCACAAGAACCCTCAAAACTATTTGCAGCTGACACTAACGATGTTTTCCAAAATCTATTATGGATTTATAACCCAGAGAAAATTCTACATAAACTGATACTAAAATGAACATTTATTCTCTAACGACATGTACAATAAGACCTAAATTTTGGCCCCATCCCCAAGTCCAATAGTTTATGAAGCCCTGGGCAAATTACCAGTTTTCTTGTCTGAATTTTCCAATTTGTTAAATGGGACAATGTTGGAAAATAGACAGAATTGAATATTGGACGAAAAGTTTGCTATGGAGGGTCTCTGTGAAAAATCAAGGTGGTCATAGCTCCAGAACATCAGTTTGCAAGATGAACTGACTTAGCCAACTGTTTTTGACTATTTTTTGATAGTTAAGAATGATGCCTACTAGAACCTTTAGAGGAAACTGAGGAAAAGGTCTCTGCTTCTGTCAACCAATTCAAAAGAAAACATTCTGAATCTTGCAGAGTTTGGAGTAAGAACCACTGAATAAATATTGCTAGCACCTGATCTGTAAAATTCATGGAACCAAGGAATGCTGCTAGCAATGAGTCATTCGGGACGCTACTCACCAAGGGACCACTACACAGAGCTCCAGTCAGATTTGCATTAGAGACTGGAGACATGAACTTTGAGACAGACTTGACACTCGGGTTTAGATACTTACTAAATGTATGATATGTTTATTAAACAACCACTGCACCCCAAGTGATGGATCAAAAAATTGGCTATGCTCAAAGTCTAAACCATACTCAAAAAGGACAAATATGATAAACACGTTAAAAAATCAATTAAAATGACATTAATGTGATATGTATATAAATCATGTGCTATAAGGCAAAAAAAATTCCACATTTTTCTTTCTCCTTTTTAATATTTATTTATTGCAGTGCTGGCAATTAAACAAAGGGGGCCTCACACATGTAAGCCCCCCCTCACTGAGTGGTAGAGCACATTACATTACATTTCCAGCCCTTCAAGTTGAGTGCTTTTCAAGTTGATGTTTTAATAGGGCTCTTCAAAAATATCACTAAATTTCTTGGTTAAAAATGTGTTTTCCATTCAAACAAATAAGAGACCTAGTAACTAAATGTTTGAACACTGATAGAATTTCAATTAAAAAATAAATCTATGGAACAGTGGGGAAAATTTAAACACTAGGAAATTTGATGGTAAGGTGTGATTAGTTTTGTTGAGTTATTAAAAAACAAACAAAAGTGATAGTGTTTATCTTTCAAAAATATGAATTAAAGTGTTTGTTGATGAAATGATTTACATTAAAATAATATGGAAAGCCAGGTTCAGTGGCACTCCCCTGTAATTCCAGCAACTTGGGAGGTTAGGCAAAAGGATCACAAATTCAAGGCCAGCCTCAGCAACTTAGCCAAGATCCTGTCTCAAAAAAAAAAAAAAAAAAAAAAAAGAGTGAGGGGTAGTTAAGGTCTGTAGCTTAGTGGTAGAGTGCTTGCCTAGCAAGCACAAGGTTCTGGGTTCTATCCCCCAGCACTGGAATGTAAAAATATATATAAAACTATGTATAAATATAAATATATATAAATATATAAAACTATATATATATATAATATATATGTATCTATCACATACATACATAGCGACAAGGATATTGATGAAAGATATGTTGATAACTGTTGCAAGGTGGGTGATAGATTCACAGGGATAATTATACTATTTTCTCTTATACAGAATATAAATTTTCATACTAAAAGATGCTTTAAAAGTATGCAAATCAAAAGTCACTCATTCTTACCTTTGGTAGAATCTTTTATTACAATGTCCGAGATTTCAAACAGTTTCAGAGGAAGAGGCATCTTCCGATTTGCTGCTATGGTCTTTAAGAGGCCGGGAAGAAGGGTAGTGCGTGCCACCTACAGGAAAAGACAAGAAATTGCACTAACCAAATAGGACCCAAACAGGCCCACCTTGTTAAAGACAAAGCACAGACTCCACGGCTTCTGAGGACCATACTTCTGAAAAATGCAATGCCTAATACTTAAGGTAATTTTAAATTTTAAATTCCAAGTCACTAAAATAACTGAAAATATTCTCAATTCCAAATTTACAGAGTAAAAAATAAATTGATGAGAAAGTAAGTGACAAATCTAAAATATACAATTGCTCTCACCTAAGGTTTGGTTATTTTATTCTATTATCATTTTTAAAATGAAAGTTGGCTTTCAAGATTTCAAATATGTAAATTTTCATATCCTGCCTCATTTCAGAAGTTAATGAAGTAGATGACAAGAAATGTCAGTAATTCAATTAATTAAATATGAATTAACCAAATTTTTAAAAACCAGGACCAGGGAAAAGGTAAAAGCAGTTAAAATACGAGGACAAGAAGGAAAATAGAATGTAAATATGTAGCCATTAAAAAATTATATAGCTGCCATGAGCAGGCTGTGACTGCAGTTCTCATTTTTATTTACTAAAGCAACTAAGGAAATATGCACATTCATTCTTACTAGTTAAAAAAATGCACATCCCAGTTCTTTAAAACAAGTAAAACTTTACTCCTTTTGTCTATAAGATAGATTTCTCACTTTTTCCCAACATATGTTAATAGATGGGTTCACGAGCAGTGGTAGACATTACTGCTATACTCTACAGCAGACTCTAAGCATCATTAGATTCCCCCCCTTTTATTATTGCATTATACTATACATAACAGTAGGATTTGTTGTTACATATTCCTACTAAACTCCAGTGTTTTTTGGGGGCAGGGGCAGAATACCCAGGGTTGAACCCGGGGTACTTTACCATGAAGCCACACCCCCAGCCCTTTTAGTCTTTTACTTTGAGACAGGGTCTCACTAAGTTGCTTAAGGCCTCACTAAGTTGCTGGGGCTGACCTTGAACTTGCGATACCTCAGCCTTCCTGAATCACTGGGATTTATAGGCATGTGCAATCACACATGCCACACAGTGGCTAGCACCACTATTTTTGCCCCAAACTATGATATGAGCTTCTTAGGCTGTTCCTGCCCATTTTATGGTCCATTCTCTACAGTCCTTCACTACTTAATTCAGATGATATAACTCTCCTGCTCAAAAACTACCAACAGGTTTTCATTAAATTTTGAAAAAAATACATGTCCTATGTGTGACCCTAGAGAATCTGGCCTTGGCTCCCTCTCAACTCCTGCTGCTCTTCCTAGCTTTCTTACCATTCTACCAGCAAGCTGCTATTAGCCTTCAGCTTGGTGCTTTTAGAGTACTGTTCACCTTAGAGATGAGGAAAAAGTGCCCAAACCATTCCCAGAAATAAGACTACAGTATATCCCTTTATTCTAAGTTCCATTTTCCATAGTTTCAGTCAATCATGGTCAACTATGGTTTGAAAATACCACACAAGTTTTAAACTGAGTGCCGCTCTGAGTAGCATAACAAGGGTTCCCAATCAGCTCCTGTCCAGTGTACCCACTCTATGCAACACCTGCCAAACGGGCACTGGGATGCTACCTCAGTTAGCACATCACCTGTGGCAGTATGCAGTGCTATGTTAAGTAACCTTTATTTTACTTAATAATGGCCCCAAGGTGCAAGAGAAGTGATGCTGGCAATTCAGACATGTTAAAGAACAACTGTAAAGTATTTCCTTTAAATGAAAAGGTAACAGTTCTAACATAAGGAAAGAAAAAAAAATACATAGTATGGCAAGATGCCTAAGATCTACAGTAAAGTAAGGTATCTGGAGAGAAGCAGAATACATTCAACATAAAACCTTTACTTTTAGTATACTGTTAAAACTGGTCCGTTTTATTATTAGCTATTGCTAATATAGTACCTAATAAGTACGCTCTTATAGTACCTAATTTATAAATTGAACTTTATCATAGGCACCTATGTATACGAAAAAATAATACACATAAGGTTTTATTTCAGGGAACACATTTCCCTTGGGTAAGGGAGAACTACAATGTGAAGTAAAAGGAAGTTTAATCTTCTGGAATATAAATAAACTTTTCTTTTCTTTTCTTTTTGTGGCACTGGGGATCAAACCCAATGCCTCACACATGCTAGGTAAGCACTATATCACTGAGCTACATCCCTGGCCCTTTTTATTTTGAGACAGGGTTTAAGTTGCCTAGAACCTGGCCTTGCACCTATGATCCTCCTATCTCAGCCTCCCAAAAAGCTGGGATTACAGATGTGTACCACCATGCCCAGCTAAACCAACAACTTTTGAAACAGCTTTTCTTAATTTCTTTTAGTTACTTTATAGTAAGCCTGTTTGTTAAACACAGCAAAACAAAATAATTAAGCATAAATCTAATCAAGCTTCTAGAGCTAATTACCAGTTTACTAGAAATATAGGAACCACTGGAATATATTGAGCAAAATCCTAAATGTTGGAATTCTGCAAGTCAAATAACCCAGTTTCTTCAACACATTGAAAGGGTGGGGTTTGGGAGGGAAAGAGTCAAGACAATGAGGGAGAAAGAACAGTGGAGGGGCAACCTGCAGACTAAACTTGAGAAGCACATCAATCTGTTTTGATGCATTAACCTCATTTGAATTCCAACTCAAACTGTTTAAAAACATGAGATGACCGGGAAAATTTTAGAAGGAATGGACATTTGAGGATATTAATTCATTTGGGAGGAGGAGAGACAATATTCTATAACTTTGTTTACAATGATTAGAATGAAATTTTACATATGTTACCTAAGTAATATTTTTCTTGTCTTACCCATTTTCTAAAAATATCTATTATGAGAAATGAGTCCAAAGTTTAAAATAATACAGGAGAAAGAACTTAGTTATAGGTCTATGAACAATTTTACATTTAATTTAACCATAAATAAATAGAAACCTGTGAGTCATACTAGTAGTGACAGAATATATCTCTCGGCAAAGCAGAGGTAAAATACAGAATCTGTGAATTCTAAAAGGCAATCTCTCATCTCTAATGTATTTTGTGCAGAAATGTTGCCACTTAAATAAGTTAAGCCACAACTATTTATAGTGACACTGAGTACATTGCTGATTTGTTCCCTTCACTTACATAAAATAGATAAGCCAGGATATAAACCCTGAAGACCATAGCAGTTACCCCATCTCAAGAGATCTATCACGCCTGACAAATGAACGGGGGGTGGGGATGGATTGTAACATTTGAAATAAGCAAGTAATAATAAAAATGTATTAAGATTTACAGAAAAGTTATTGTATGCAAATATTGGTCTAATTTACCACATTACTATGTAGTTGTATATAAAAAATGTGGAATTTTTAAACTAATTTAAACACCTACTTTTACATAAATGAAAACCAAGTTCTGGGCTGGGGTTGTGGCATGTGTGGGGCACTGGGTTTAATCCTCAGCACCACACACACACAAAAAAAAAGATATTGTGTGTTCATCTACAACTAAAATATTAAAGAAAGAAAGAAAACTAAGGCCCAAAGAAACTAAACAAAAAATCAAAGAGTCTGGATATTATTTATAATAGCATTAACATATTTAATAGCAGATCTTTCTAGTTCTAACATTCCTCTTGATTCTAGAAGTCAATTTTCTCTAAAGCCTGAGTTACAAAAACAGAAGAAAAATCAAGTGAGAGTGTATTAATATGAAAGAGATGGGACTATTTAAAGCTAATAAGTCTTAAGAAATTTGGGGACTGGAAATTTTGTGATAAAGCACTTGTTTAGTATGTGTAAAGCCCTGGGTTCGATCCTACCACACACACATATATTAAGAATTTTCATCAGCAAAGCATGTAGGAATCAACTATAAACTTATCCAAGAAGAGACTATTAAAAAATTCTGATTTCACCACCTGAGGTATAATAACCAAAGAATTTTCTTAAATCATACACTAATTTTCAGTTTTTAGACGAATTCTTATAATTCTTAAAATTCTTACCTGAAATTCAGCTGTTTTAGGGTTACTTATGTGGACTGCCTTTGTTGCAGAGATATCCAAACCAAGCTTATCAGCAATATCTTCTTGGGAGCACTAAGAAGTACACACAAAATAGATTAATATAGAAAACAATTAAATGTAATTTAAAAAAAAGGAATGCTATCAGTCAACTTGCAATGGTCTCAACAATTGATATTCTCTATATAAGTCTGTAAGTTTTAATAATTAATTCATCAATTTCAGGTCCAAAGAAGATGTAATTTAACATTAATAATTCTCTTATGATGAGTTCTAGCCACGATATGCAGCTAAAGTAAATTTTTCAAGTGGAGATGGTAGCATAATCTATACCCAGGTCCTTCTTAAGCCAACCTCCCAATGCTCTCTCTACCCTCCTGATCCCGGCCATACCCTGAACCTTACACTTTTTCCTGCCTTTACTTGAAATGCCTCCCATCCCCACTTGCAGCCATTCCCTGAAGCTCTATTTAAATGACCTCTTTTCTACTTCTTCCATAAAAATGTCCCTAATGATTCCAATCAGAAATTCTCTCTGCCTCCTGGGAATTCCCCATGACTTTCTGTTTTGACCAGCAATGTCATCCTTGCTGAATCTGCTCTGTGTGGCAGAATGGTAGAACTGAGAGAATTCATGTGGCCTGAATTCTGCCCAAAGTTTTTTTAAATTATTATTTAATTTCCCTGCACCTGTCTGATGAGGCTCATGGTAGCAAACTAACTGCTAAATACCCTCCCATCAAAAAAGAAAATGCTTGTCTACCTCAGAAACCAGAACAGTAGGCAAAAGTTATGAAAATAAAACTCACAGACTTTTTAGATACATTAAATCCAATAATAAATGAGATAAGGAGATGATGCATTCACACTGCCTGGCAGAGAGTAAATGACTGCTCATTGTACTGCTCTACAGAATAGTTTTCAAGGAATAACTGGCCTGTTTGTCACTTAAAAAAAAAAAAAGGGGGAAGAAAAACTGACATGGTAAAAAGAATTCATTTTGTGCCAAAGCCAGCTCTAGGGATTCCTGTCATGCTCTCTTTAGGAAAGATCCTAAAGCATGTACAAGCATAGCAAAATGAACTCCCTGACCTGCTTTGGCTACACATGTGGAAAATAATAAGTAGATATTTAGTTTTAAAACAAGTCAATTTAAAAAGAAAAAAAACTACAACTAGTGTGCAAATATAGCACAATCATAATGATGGGGTATGAATTGCTTATAAGTAGGAAGTCAAGGAATAAGCATTAAAAGAACGACTGTTACTCTTGTGCTAAACTGTATATAACATTACAGGCCATCGTAACTCAGTAATGTTTAGGTTTCCTTATAGAACGTGTAACTTTTCAAACACTGAATTTCAATGGTGAAATTCCTACATGAAAACTGTTACTTGAAATCTGAAACACACTAGCACCTCTCTCTTCCTCCCATGATAAACAACAAATGTGTTAAAAAGTGACTGTTTCTAACATCTCTAATTCAGTCACTAGCCTTGGATGAAAAAATAGGCCTGGGCTGGAATCTGGTCCATAGTCAACTGACAACAGGGAGTGACTCAAATTAACTGCTGTGGAAGAAAGAGATGGAATTTTGTACACAAGGCCCTTAGCACAGGGTGAACAGCCCCTGCAGTCGCTTGCCCAAGTTCGCTTATGTGTTCTTCCAAAGATACACCAAGCTGCATAGTCACATCAGAATGCACCACTAACACAGAAGGGCAGGGAAAACAAATGCCAGAATTTTAACAGCAATTAGATCTGGGGAGGAAAACAGGGTTAGAAGTAGGGAGGGGAACTGTCATGGTTTATTCCATGGGATCTGTAAAATTCAAATTCTTCAAGATGAGAATGCCTTGATTCCTATGCCACTTTTATATTTAAAAAAAAAAAAAAAAAGGGAGGCTGGGTGCAGTAGCACACACCTGTAATCCCAGCAGCTCGGGAGGCTGAGGCAAGAGGATTGCAAGTTCAAAGTCAGCAACCCCGAGAGACCCTGTCTTTAAAAAAAAATACAAAATAGGGCTGGGGATGTGAGTTCAATCCCTGGTATGGTCCCCGCCCCCCCGCCCAAAAAATGCGGGAAATGAAGAATAGAAGTTCATTGGATCAAACTAAGGGGAATGAAAAGAAGGGAGAGGGATGGGAATAAGAAAGATAATAGAATGAATCGGACACAACTTTCCTATGTTCATATATGAGCACACAACCAATGCTATCCACATCATGTACAACCACAAGAATGGGAAGTTATACTCCATGTATGTATGTCAAAATACATTCTACTGTCATGAACAACTAAAAAGAATAAAAAATTTTTAAAAATAAAAAGCACATTTCTCAGTGTTATTTTTTATATTTCACTTTATATAAAATTGTAGATGCTCATGACTGGAAATGTATGTGTGCCTGTATTTGAAAGACATGGTGCTTGGATAAAAGTAGTGTACCCAGAAGGGGACAATGGGAAAGCACCACTCTAGGAATCCAAAGGCCAGGATGCTGGTGAGGGTTCTGTCTTTCAGTTTCAGACTTCCTCACTGGCGTAGTGCCTAGCACATTAGCACAAGCTCAACAACTGTTGAAAGAGTGACTACGGACTCAGAAAAATCAAGTCCTAAACTAGAAAATCTAGACAGTCTCTGAAATACTATAAAAAAGACTGAGAATTTCAGGGCTGGGACTGAATTGGGGGACAAGAAGTACCTCCTCCCTGAGGTTGCTAAACTGAAACTTGAGTGCTCATAAACTTCACTACAGGCACCACAGAAATGCTCAGCAACAGGAAAAAAGCCTACAAATTGCATACATATTTTATTCTTTTAAATGGTCAATCTGGTGAGGGAGGGAGATTTCCTTCTGATTTTGTAATAAAATTCCATTTCCTGATTTAGGCCTTTTATGTCAGCTTTTCAACTCAAAGCAAATGTTTGTGAACATGTTCAAAGACAAAGAAATAAGTTTAATGTGGAACAGTCCACAAGACCTTAACCAGGGCGGCATCCAGTGGGCACAGCCACAACCAAATTAAGACCAAATATTCTAACTTAATAAATTTGGTTATGCAATTCATTATGAACCCTCAACACTTACATGAAACTATAAAATATTTTGTCATCTGTCATTTAAGGCAATTTTTCTAGACCTTTATGTTTTTCCTGTGACTGTATACAGAAATCTCTCAACATTTTTTTAACCAGAAATTGTACAATCTCTAGTAAACAAAGCTATTCTTCTATAATCTGGAAATTTTAGCAATCTAGATTTTAAAAACTCATATATATATATATAGAATCATAGAATAAATAATTCAGTCAAAGTAAACAATCAGCTGAGCAGAAAAAGCATGTTTTAAGACATACCAGAGCAAAGGTAAGTGCTTCAGTGAATCCAGCAGCTGCCATGTCATGTCTGAGAAGTTCAGTGAGCTTATTAAGAGGAAACTAGAAAAGAATTCACTTTATTTCACCTCAATATCTGTTTTTTAAAAAATAACAGATTTATACTGAACATGTCATTAAAAGGAAACAACCCCAACCCCACACACACACACTAACATCCCACCATCTACAGAGATTACACACTGTCCCCACCCCCACACCTCCCACACACAGCTTCTGCCTTCAGGCCCAAGTTGAAAAAATGAATCTCTCAGTCTGATTCAACAAGAGCTGCATACTCAAAACCTGTCTTTCTTCAAAGAACTAGTCATCACAGGTTTTCAACTTACTCTAATCATTTGGGCATCTGTTTTGTATCCTTTCCATAGCAAATGCTTCTCATAGCAAAGCATTTCCAAATACTGCTTAATTCTTATGTTCTGTTTTTCTCAAAGCCTTCCTGGCATTCAATAATCAGTTTCTAACAATAAGGAGTGTTTATTTAAGGGTGCAATCTTACTTGATTAGCTATGGTGTATGTTTTCGGGAGAGTCATCTGAATGTTGTTATATCCATAGGCAATAGCTGCATCTTCCACAATATCACAGGCATGGATAATGTCAGCTCTGGTTGGAGGGATTTCAATCTCAATCTGATTCCCATCACCTATGACTTCTGACTTTAAATACATCCTGGTCAGGAGCTTGGCAAGATTTTCTGGAGTTTCTCTGAAAAGGCAATGTGCAAACCATAAACTTCACTGGATTATGGAAAATGAGTTTACCCTTTGATTTAAGATATGCCACTACCTGAAATCATACCTTTTTTTTTTTCTCAGTCCTATTAGACAACACATCCTAACTCATGCCGTATCATTATTTAACTCACTCTGAAGGACATCAAAACCCTTTTCTCTCAGGGAAAATAAAATAGCCTTGTGAGTACTTTGTACATGTTACACATGAAGTAACAGATGAATAAACTAATTACTTGATAAACAAATTCAAAGAGCCTAATTCCAAAGCACTCTCCAACAATATATAAATGAAGTTTTCAAAACATACCTGATTCCAACTTTCTTGTTAATAAGATCAGCTCTAACTATCTCCTTTCGGTAAGCCAGTTCCTAAGAGAAAAGAATTTGAAAACTTAACTCATTCCTCATCAAATACAGTTTCAGACTCTTTCTAATTCAATTAGTTGTTGTTGCAGCTTTATTACCCTGACAAGACAGTATTTCTAGAGTCACATACTGAAAATAAACTTGATGTTTTAAAAATTATTACAAAAGTTCAAATTTGCTACATTACATTCTTATATGGACATTTACTTGCTAATGATTTATACTACTTGTGCCAAATTTTTTCTCTTTAGATGCTCATTCCACATTCCCTACAGTAAAACACTGCTGCATTACATCATTTCCAAGATGTTTATAAATCTTGCTAAAGATTTTTAGTCTCATCTCATGCAAGCAGGTGTGTGTGACCAAGAAAGAATAATTCAAGTGTCATAATGTACCATCCATCATACTGAGTCTAAGAATGCTAAGACATTTCTCTTTTACCATTTCCCAGGTGGGGAAATGCAATGATGCCCCAAATCCTGGCTATCAATCTGCTCTAGGAGACAGCAAGGGTGGGAACATCTCATAAACTGACACTTACTATCCTTCAAATGGAACATAACTTACCATCCAGGCGTTTCCACACTTTGGAAACATGCAAAATTTCTTATCACCAAATTACTCTCAAAAGTATAAATGTCACTAGCAAAAAGGCTATACATTTAAAAACCTGTTTTGATACAAGCAAGGGCCACACACCAAAGCCTTGTTACTCAAAATGCAGTATTCGAAGTGAAAGAATCAGCATCACCTGAGTGCTTCTGAGAAAGGCAGACTTGTAGTCTTTACTGGCTGAGGTAGTAGCAGTGACACTGTATATACTAAGGCCCACACCGCAGGCTATCAAGATCCCCAGGTGAAGTGCATAGCAGAATCTGGGTGACACAGACTGGTCTAGATGCTCACATGACAACAGTAATAACAAACCTTTACCAAATAGTTACTGTGATCTTAAGAGTACAAGATATACTTTAATCTCACTTAGTCCCCCAACGTTAGTGCCCTTATTTTACAGATAAGGAATATGACTTTTAGATGAAAAACCACTACTGGGTCACAATAACAGTAAGCAGCTGAGTCTGAGTGCAACTATCCTCCCAGTGCTTAGAAAAATTCCTATCAGATGATATAACATTTGGTATATATTTAATGAATAAATGTATGCATAAAGTAACTAATAAACTAATGACTTGATAAACAAATTGAGAAAACCTAATTCCTAAGCTCACATCATTAACTATTAGTCTCTCTGACTCTCTGACTTATCTCTTATTCCAAAACTATATTCTTTTCCCAAAATAATAAAAGACTAGAAAAGAACTTTCAAAGTATTTGTGAAATTTTGCTATTTCATGTGAAGAAGAGGCAGTAACCCCCGCCCCCCCAGAGGAACCTTACCCTCCAAAGACAATCTAAGAGCTATTCTAATGGAAGTTTAGGAGAAAATAAATTCACAAATGCCAAACACCAGTGTAGTACTACTTTTTGGAAAGACCTCAAATTTATGAAAGCTCCCTTAACACAAATAAATGATTTAAGGAATCATCTACATGAGAAAAGTGAACCAGATATTAAAACACATTTCTCTTTCACAAAAGTATATACTCAATTTTATTAACACTTCATAATTTCTCATATTAAAAAGAAACTTTCCTCAAATAAGACATTTTAAAAAACAATCTAAAATCTATATGTGGCTAATTCCAACTACTAGTGAGGTAAATGATCACAAATTCTTCATCTCTCTGCATCCAAGTTTTGCAATGTGACACTACAGATCTTACAGTCAAGAGATGGCATCTATTTCTCCATCACTTAAACCTAGCCACATGACTGGTGGTGGCCAATAGGACACCATGTTTGAAAGCAGATTGGGCTTGCTCTCTTGCTGCTGGGAACCCTGCAACCAGCACCATGTAAAGAAGCCCAAGTGTGGGCAGGGGGGTGTATGTAGCTCAGTGGTGGAGTGCCTGCTAGCACGCATAAGGACCTGGGCTCCAGCAGCAGCACACACGTGCGCCCGCACACACGTGCGCGTGCACACACGCAACCAAGCTAGCAAGCTGGATAATGATGAGGGACAACTGACACCCTGACTCTATGACAAGAAAGAGACATATGAGTGATGCCATTTTAGATCATTCTGCTGTTATTTAACCAGCCAAGTGGCTACCCATATATACAAGTTCAACAGATTAGCTAAGCTGGCCAAACAAACAAACAAACAAACAAAACCATTTGACCAAAAGAATCATGAGATAAGTAAATGGCTGTTACTTTCAGCCACTAAGTTTTGGGGTAGTTTGCTAACTGATAATAACTACTAAATTCCAAATCAATTAAAAAAACTTTTTAAATGGTATTGACCAAGTAATTGCAGTTATGCCTTCTATGATTAAACAGTTATTCTGACATACAAAAAATTCTCTAGAATAAAATATGTTGTTACACACTAAAGTTTTTTTTTGGGGGGGGAGTTTTGATCATGGCAAGTATAATCCACTTGAAAAGCTACTTAACTATTTAGGCTCTGATTCACTTCATAAAGGACAAAGGAACTGAAAAATCCAAAAGGAATAAAGCTCATCAAAGAATGGTCTTGCTGAGTCAGAACCACAAATTGACTATAAAACTGTCATGTTAGCCGGGCATGGTGGCGCACGCCTGTAATCCAAGAGACTTGGGAGGCTGAGTCAGGAGGATCGCGAGTTCAAAGCCAGCCTCAGCAACTTAGCGAGGCCCTAAGCAACTCAGTGAGACCCTGTCTCTAAATAAAATACAAAATAGGTCTGGGGATGTGGCTCAGTGACCGAGTGTCCCTGAGTTCAATCCCTGGTTCCAAAAAAAAAAACCAACTGTCATGTTTTAAAATAGTGTCTTTATATGTAGCCGTCTTGCGGGGAAGTAAGTCCAGTTAATTAAGAATACTACTAGTTTAGGTGCTGAGGGTGTAGCTCAGTGGTAGAGCATTTGCCTGACATGCACAAGACCCTGGGATCAATCGCCATAATCACCAGAAAAAAGTATAAAAATAATACTAAATTTAAATTTTTTACCAAGATTCTATGTCCTGACAATAACTGTACTTGCTACTGAATTAATCTTATTAATACATCTATAATTATTTATTAGTTACAGAGATGGCCTTTAGCAACTGTTAATTCAAGTGTGAAGACTAATTAGATTAGGAGGACTGAATAATCTTAAAGGGGTTTAGACTACAAATTACCTAGTTAGTTAATAAGAGAATAAATCACAAGAATTATGGCCTTATAATGTTATTGCATAACCCAGCATGTTGGCATCTGATGTCAGACTGTCTGAACTTAAGTCCTAGCTCCACCACTACATTAACAGGCAACCTATTCAATATCTCAGGTTCTTCTTCTAGAAAAGGCATAAATAACAGCACCCATCCTCACAGAGTTATTTGAAGTAGGTGGCATGAGGAAGGGTGGGTGAGTGGATGGATGGCTGAATCAGCAGAACACAAGCACTCGCAAGCCATTATTTAGTAGATCTTAAATACTTACTGGAAAGGTATTTGATTTTCCATTAGGAAAAACTACTTCAGCTGCTTCAGCCCTAAAAAACAAATGTCAGAAATAAAATGCTTAAGAAGAATGAAATGGGTCATAAATTCCAGAAATGCACATGTTTAATAAATCTTTAATTTGAGCTACATCTCCACCCTCAATATACTCAACCTATCACACTCTAACACTGCTGGGTGAACTGATCTTCCTAAGTACAATATTATTCTACCATTCTATTTCCTAAAGCTCCCATGTCCCTGTAGGTAGTGCTCACTTGAAATGTTTATTTCCCAGTAGTGCAGAGCATACATCATATAAGGATTCTGCCAATCTGGTGTCCTAGGTTTCATCAGGGTAGTGTGTTACATGGCAAAAATTAACATCTACAACCCCTGAAATGCAAAAAATGTTTCAAAAAATAACAAAACAACTAATATAGCCCATACGATTTTAGTCATGCATTTTATGATTATACATTTACTGGGAATCATAATGTATACTGTACACAGTAAGGACCATATAGGTTTTTTTTATTTTTTAACTTAAAATATGCTTTGAGCCAGGTACATGCCTGTAATTCCAGTGACTTGGGAGGCTCAAAGCAGGAGGATCCAAGTGCCAAACCTACCTCAGCAACTTAAGGAGGCCCTAAGCAACCTAGCAAGACCCTATCTCAAAATTAAAAAAATAAAATAAAAAGGGTTAGGGATGTAGCTCAGTGATAAAGTGCCCCTTGGTTCAACTCCCTGTCCAAACAAAGTAATATACACACACACACTTTGGAAAAATGTAGTTTTACTGACAAATACATACCATACATATTTTGCTCTCATGTTTCTCTACCTTTGCTTAGTTGTGCCTCTTGCTGTTCCTCATTCACATTCTCAGATCCAATAATCCCTAAATAACAGTCTAAATTTCACTGCCTCCAAGAGGCTTTCCCAGATAGCTTCAGCTGACAGGAACTCGCCCTTACAAACAACAGAACATTGCCAAAACTTCTAAAGCATTATTCACATTTTGCTTTCTACATTACTTAGCGATATGTTTTACTCCTTTTAACATATTCTACATTCTAGCTATAAGAACCACATTTTTCATCATTATATTTAGTACCAATGCCTCAGCTTCAGGACAGAAGCCATCAATAAAGATGTTGGATGAACTTACGTGAACTGATTTTCACAATATTCACTGAACATGGTGACAATAATATCAAGAACTATTTTTGCCTGTAAAAGAAAAAAATTATTATGGTAATCTACATATTCTCCACTCAGAGGGTAATGAATATTTAAAACAATTTAGTCCCCAAATATAAAATTGGACCTTTACATTTACATTCTAAGAAAGAAAGTAGAATAAAAACTTCTGAGTAGGCCTATTCTTATCTTCAGGTGCTCTGCGTTTATGCAGGCCTCTGAGAGTTACAATCCATGACTGAGACAAATCGTTTAGTTCCCCACCCCCAACCTCAGTTCACCACGTTTCAAGAGAGATAAATGGCCAATTACTGGATTAAATGTTTTCAATTTCATAAGTCTCTCAAACCAGACTCCCTGAACACTGGCTCAATCACTGACTAACAGTGTGACTTTGGACAAGCTACTTATCCTCACTGCATCTTAGCTTTCTTACCTGTTAAGTGGACATAAAAAAAACCCCTATCTCATTGTCACTATGAACATCAAATGCATTAATATATATAAAACAGTGCCCAGTAGGTAGTAAGGGTCATAAGCTTGTTAAATAATTTTTTATTGAAAGTAAGTAGGAAAAAAATATGCTAACCTTATTGGAATGTATGCTCTTATGTATATTTAACTCTTACATGAGCTTCAGAAAAAATACCTAAGGTCTGTCAATGCATAAGTTAGAGGTTTAAATATAAATAGTTAAATCTATATTACCCTGACAATATTTCTGAAGGCAAGTGACAGGTAAATGTTACAAACAAAATACCTTAAAATGTCCTCAATCCTGTAAGACCTACATGAATACCATGTACCTCCCCTACCTCTCTACTCCAGTCTTATCCTGCCATTCAAGATTATCTTAATTATCTTTCTGAATTTGCTCAGCTGCTACCTCAACCTATGCTGATATATACATCACCCAAATATGGTGACACATGCCTGTAATCACAGCTACTTGGAAGGCTGAAGAAAGAAAATTGCAAGTTTGAGGCCATCTTGGGCAATTTAATGAGATCCTGTTTCAAAAATAAAAAGGTCCAGGGATATAGCTCAAGTATAGCACTTGCCTAATGTTTTAATGCCTTGGGTTCAATTCCCAGTATTGGGAAGAGAAGAAAAGAGCTTTCATAGTAATCCATTCCAACTTAATCCAACATAGGTAGCAAATAAAAGTGAGCAAACAACTGTCATCTACAACATCTGGATATTTTTATGTGCATAAGTCCTTTATCAATTTAAAACTTCTACAGCTAGTTCATTTAAAAAAAAAAAACTTCAAAGTACACAAAGATAGGAAGTCATTCAGCATTTAAATGAAGCCAACTAAGATAAATGGTTTTTACAGATCTTGTTATGGTACTTATTCTAGTCTCTTTTTTGTAGTCATGTATATGGCTGGCTCTCCCATTAGACTAGTTATTTGAAGTCAAAAAACATGTAACTCATTCTTAAATCCCTGGCACTAGAAAGACATATAGGTGCTCATTAAACATTTGTCGAATGAATGAAAACACCATAAACAACATACAGAATTTACAGTTTTAATTTTCTAAATTTCTAAACATGTTCCCACCTATAAAATAACTATATATTAAAATATATCTTAATTTTTATACAACTTGGCTTAAAAGCAAACTATATCCTATTTGATGGTACAAAATTAGAAGTTTTAGCGAGGTGTGGAGGAGCACACCTGTAAGGCCCAGCAACTTAGGAGGCTGAGGTTGGAGGATAAAAAAATGCAAGGCCAAACTTGGTAACTTAGCAAGACTCTGTCTCAAAATAAAAATTAAAACGGGCTGGGAATGAAGCTCAGTGGTCAAGTGCCCCTGGTTCAATCCTCATACTGAAAAAAAAAAAAAAAAAAATTAGAAGTTTTATTTACCTTAGTAAAGTCAGTTCCCGTGCATTCGATAAATACATTTCTAGTATTTACTGTTATTTTGGAATGATTCCCTGCAGTGAACACAAAACAATAACAAAACAACTGTTTTAAAAAGCATAATTGTACTACAAAGCTCAACAAAATAGAAGCTACATTTTAAATTTAGAACAAAATATAAACTAACATCTTAGAGATAAAGAATATACAGCTTTTATTTTAAGCTCCCATGCTCCCATGGCAAGTTGGAGAATAAAATAAAATAATGCATGGGTGTTATCTAATCTTTACCATAACCTAAGACCTAACTACAAGAACTGGGAAGGTTAAGCTACTTACCATGATCACAAGCTAGCCAAAAGCAAGGCTAAGCTCTGGGTATAGATCTGGTTACCCTAAAGGCCCATGTTCTCAACCACTATAACTGCTAAAGTTCAAGATCTCAAGAAGGGGATCTTTGCAGGCCCAGTGGTGCACACCTGTAATCCCAGCAGCTCAGGAGGCTGAAGCAGGAGGATTTTGAGTTCAAAGCCAGCCTCAGCAAAGGCGAGGCACTAAGCAACTCAGTAAGACCCTGTCTCTAAATTTAAAAAATGCAAAAATAGTACTGGGGATATGTCTCAGTTGTAGAGTGCCCCCGAGTTCAATCTCTGGTACCCAAAAAAGGATTTTCCTTCTCATGTAAATTAGCTAAACCTTCTCTTCACCTCCAAAAAGTCAAACATCCAAGACTTAGACATCTTTAAATTCTGCAAACATATTCAAACTGCCTCATAAAAATAACCTTCAAAAGGAAATTAAGAGCGGAGAACATAAAGTAAGAGCTTATAAAACTACAGGCAAGACAGAGTGTGACTTTCGAGTTTAACCAAATAAATGACTAATAAAACTAAATTATCAACATTCTTCAGAAGACTATAACAGAACCCAGAAACTAGTATCAAGAAATATTTATAAATGTATAAATGTTGATAAGCACTCATACATTTATAAATATTTACACATTTGTAAATTACATAAAAATCATTAGTAAAATATTAAATAAGTGAATGAAAACTATTAGAATAAAATCAACAAAAGACCTGAGATTATCAGTTGTTTGATTTGATCAGCCAAATTACAGAGAATCTACAAAAATGCTAAAGAATAAGAAAAAACAGCAATAATCCATAATGCTCATGAAATAACTCACCATTGATGATTGGAGGCATTGAAAGGACGACACCATTGCTATCATAGATAACTGGGTACAGAGGTTTATTTTCAATAATATGCAAGTAATGTTTAAGGTGGTTGTCAGTCTGAAAAAAAATTGTCCAAGTTATTTTAAAAATTTCTATTTTTGTAATTAATTTATATACTAACCTGATATTTAAAAAGAGAGGGAAAGTCAGAAAAACATTAAAACATTCCAAATAACAAAAGCTCTTCACTTAAAAGATTTTCAAACATAAATTAGTATCTTAACATCTTTATACAATTTCATCTCCTTCTGGGGACAAATGAGAACACAACTGAGTCATTTTTCAAGAATGAAAATAGATTTACACTGGTGTGTCCAAATCATCTCAAACAAAATGCAAACCATCACAAAACTCTTTATCTAAACAAAAAGAAATCACTTGCAAATCAGGTCAAGGATAACAGCTTGGTGTAGAGGAAAATGGGACGGGAGGGGGAAGAAAGAAAAAGGATTACAGCTGCTTTTTCTAAAATGGCATGTGCTATTTCTATTTGTTATTTGCAATTGGAAGTGTAAGTAGAATTCATTTTCATTGTTGGACTCTAAAATTCTAGTAATGAGTATCCCTCCCAGTCACCTACTAAATATTATTTTTCTTATATTTGCATGAGTCTTAATTACACAAATATGAAGATTAAAATGTGGGACAGTCTATATCAGTGGTTCTTAATTCTACAAGTACATTAAAATTATCCCACAAAATTATGATTGAGGCCCCAATTTAAATAAGAGAAAATCAGCATCTCTGGATTAGAGCCGAAAATTGTCGTTTTTTACAAAGCATTTACTACATCTCCCTAATTTTGAGACTTAACTTTGAACACATCTGGTGATTAAAAGCTACTGTACAATATAAAAGAATATTTACCTTATATATGTTCATTAATTCACAGGCTGTATACTCTTTAGTCTTATTCAGAGGCTTGAATTTGATATCTGAAGGGCGCTTGGCAGTGTAGGTAAACGGGCCTGACAGAGTGTCCAAATCATGAGTACCAATGGCAACCAATGCTCTTTTCCTAAATGTTGAGAGGAAGAGGGAAAGGAGGAGGGAAGAAAGGAAATGAAGAGAAGGAGAGAGATCTGAATTCCAAAGCAGAAATTCTAAAAATAGCACAGACTAGATGTTTTAAACACTTATTTTAAACACTTCCCTAAAACAGCTCTTTTGAATGTATGGCATCTTTAGTAGAATATAATAAATTCTTACAACTCTTCAAATTCTGAGAAATTATAAAACTACTTAAAACACAGTTCAGTACCTGAAGCAAATTCCGTGCCACTGTGCTTTCCCAAGTGCTCTGTTACTAGGATAGCTTCAAAGTCAGTATTTCATTTACCTTCTTTTAACTGATTTCTTCTTCAACCCTCCAGTAAACGTAAATTATATACTGGATTAAAATAAGCTCTTAATTCTTGTGGGTTTTTCTTTTCTTTTCTTTTCTTTTTTTTTTTTTTTTTGGTACTGGGGATTAAACCCAGGGGCACTCCACCACTGAGCCACATCCCCAGCCCCATTTTGTATTTTATTTAGAGATAGGGTCTCACTGAGTTGCTTAGGGTCTCGCTAAGTTGCTGAGACTGGTTTTGAACTCACGATCCTCCTGCCTCAGCCTCCCAAGTGCTGGCTGGGATTACAGGCATGCGCCCGTGCGCCCCTGCGCCTGGCTCTTTCTTTTTTTTAACTTTCTCTATTTCCTTAAATTTTCTGTCACAAAGTTATATTACTTAGGCAATGAAAGAACTTAATTTTAAAGCTGTGAATTACATTTCAAGTTTAATGTGTAGCAAAGTTCAAAAGCTATTAATGCCAGTTGTTCTATAGTTTATCCACAAAGGATTTACGGTAATTTTAGGAATTTACAGCAAGCTACAAAATAGAAAAGAAAGAAATAGAAATAGGGATATAAAACAAAGCTAGGAAATATAATACTAAATTAGAATCTAAAGGCCTAAAAAATCTTACTAGGAAGGGTCACAAATTTGAGTCTAAGACTTTTAACAGTGAATTCAAAATGAGAAATTTGGTCAGAACTTGTGTTAAGATTCTTTTAAATTAGTTTATCACATATATGCACATATATTTGAGTACTTATGAATTACTAAATATATAACTAAAACAGAAAATGCATAATATTGAATTTTGATCAAAAGTGGTAAACTACAACTTTATAAATGATGGTTGAATAGAACTGCTGGCAAGCAAAAAGGAAGTATTACTTTACTCAATGAGTTATGTGCTTATGGAAGACAGTAAACACAGAACTACCAGGAAATGAAATACACGTGGTTCCGTAAGTTGAGATAAATTAACAAATGCCAAATCCAAAGGTAAAAAGGTAGACTTGTCAGTCATAGAAAAGAGCACTGAAAATGATCAATGAAAAATAGAAAAAGGGGAAAAAAAGATGAAAAAAAATCAATGAAACCAAAAGTATGTTCTTTGAAAGATCAATAAAAATGATAAACTTCTAACCACACTGACAAAGTGGGGAAAAAAGAATAAAAGAGGTGACATCACTACAGATAGTAAAAGGATAGGAAGACAGTGAACAACTTTATAGCAATACATTCCATAACTTAAAATGGATATATTTCTTAGAAAATATAAATTTCTAAAACTCACTAAATATGTTAAGTAGGATTTACTGGAAGGAAATGACTTTAGTACACCAGACTGTTACGATGTGTTCTCTTCTTCCCTTAAAGAAAGCTCATGGTTTCGAGAAATACTATATAAAACAGCTTGAGTTTCACTTTGAAAGGTGGCAGCTTTGAAGCACCCAGTACTCGCCTGCTTCTCCATGAGGGAGAATTAAGACAACTGGAAGGCAGCTGCTTCCTGAGGTGGATGATCATGGGGAAAACACTGGAGTGCAATAGTGGACAGACAGACGGAGAAACCGAGAGACTGTGGACAGTAAATAGAGGGTCAGACAGAATGTCTCAGTACCAACTACATGGAAGTGCAGTAAAGGAAGAGGGAAGCCCACTTGGTGGGAGTGGAAATAAAAGAGGGAGAGTCCCAGTGACCATCAATGACAGAGTTTTCAGCAATTTGCAGAAATGCAGTCTAAACAGACAATAGGCCTAATATTGCCATGGTGAATGGGCTCTGGAGTTCTCTGCACTTCCAAGCATATTTTCACAGTGCTGCAACTGGGAGTCACTTTGAAAAGGGTCCTCTAGTCTGAGCTTACTCCTTTGGGAGTGAAAGGTCCATGCATTTTTCTGTCTCTAAGACCCCAAAGTAATATCATGGCACTGCTGAGTGGTGGTCCTCAGAGTCAGTTTAACCCAGGGAGAATCTGATGCAAATTTGCTGAGAGTTCTATCACTGAGTGAAGCATGTGCGGGCATAGCAAGCACTTCCTTTTGGAATTTGTGGCTTGATAATCCAGCTACCAGAGTCTGGAGAAGTAAGCAGGCATGTGTGATGGCACACAGGACATAGAACAGGCAACTGGGCAACAGATCAGATGGAAGCTGCTTCTATACCTGCTCCAACTCCAACCACCTGGCGGATCTTTTGAGACTCCATGTCTCTCTATTTTTGGGGACATATAGCCTCATGCTACAGAATTGGTGCTATCCCATTCTCTGCACGAACACCTCTGAAGACAATTTTGGGGGAATTCATATGCTGTGCTACTTCCTTGACACACCATGGGAATAGCATCTACCCTGCTCTCAGAATACACAATCAAAACAGGCCAGAGAGCATCTTCCTCTGGGGAGTTCTGTGTTTGCCCTTCCTCATTGCAGCATGCAAAGCAGCTGAGAGACAGTCAACCAACTCCTGTCATTACTGACAAGCACCAAAAACAAAAGAGGGAGAGTGAATAACCCCCAGCCTGTCCAAGGGGTACAGAGAGACACAGAGAGAAATTTCAATCAGCACAGACTGCAAATATCCACTCTTGTCTGCTCATTCAAGCACCCTGGCAGAGAAGAAATTTTATTTTTATTAATTATTTTTTTGTTGTTGCTGGGGGGTTTTGTGTGTGCTTTTTTTATTTCTCTTTTCTCCCTTTAATAATATGGTTTTTCTTTCCCTTTTCCCCCCTTTTCTCATTTTTTTTACTTCTGCTATTTTCCCTTTTATAATTTTGCTTTTATAATTTTTCTAACATTTTATTTTATGGCTATATTATTTTCCCCCACCTTTTTAATGGTGATGTTGTTTCTACTTTATTTCTTAATCTGTTTTTCTTCTTTTCCTCTTTCTTTATGGTGTTAGGGATTGGGCCTGGGACTTAAAGCTCCCTGGGTGGGGTCTAGGCTGCTGAGCTACACACTCAGCCAGCTAAAAGTAAATACACCTTGCTCTAGCCAAGACCTAGTCCCATTCAAACCTTGTAAGATACTTCAATGTAAATAACAGGGGAATGTAGTATTCTGGGCACTGTATCTACAAGGATCTGCATCGATCCCTCCCATACCCTAGAGTTGAGAAGACTAGAGGTGAATGCTTGGGGAGCTTGAACTGGCTCCCTGACTCTCCCTGAGAAAAAACTGGGGTTATACTAGTGTCTGCAATAGAGTAAAATCCCAGACCTACCACAGTGATTGGAACACCCAGTAGTAGAACTGTTTTCAAGAAACATCCAATATCAACAGAGCCCAAGGAAAACCCCAACACCTGACAGGGGTCTCCATTCCCATGGAATAACCAGAGTACATACACATACTCTGCTGTTTACACCACACCCACTTTAACTACCAGAGGGTCCCATTCTTACATGACATACACAGAAAGCAAGTTCTCAGGCTCCAACATGGTACACCTTGTGTCAAAATGCACAGCTAAAAAAATCACAAGGAACACTGCACTACAAATTCCAATTGAAATTAAAGTCAACACTACACATCAAAAAGATATCCCAGGGTATATTTTCAGGACAAAGTTCTCACATAAAAGTGGAAAAGATACCCATCCCAACAGATGCAAAAACCTCCACAGAGAAACACAGAAATGTGAAAACACAAGGCATGTGACACCTCCTGAAGTTCATAACTCCCTAATAAGAAATGCCAAAGATATCAAAGTGATCCAGGCATGGTCGCCCATGTGACCACTGGTAATCCCAGTGACCTGAGAGACTGAGGCAAGAAGATGGCAATTTGGAGGCCAACCTCAGCAACTTAACAAGGCCCTAAGCAATTCAGTGAGGCTCTGTCTCAAAAATTAAAAAAGGCTAGGGAGGTAGCTCAGTGGGAAAGCACCCCAGGCTCAATCCCCACTGCCAAAAAAAAAAAAAAAAAAAAAACATGATCCAGAGTGAATGAAATGCTAGACAAAGAACTCAAACAAAATATTTTTTTTAAATTCAATGCAATCAAAAAGAACATAAATAATCATCTAAATTAAAGAAAACAAGGCAGGACATGAATGAGTACAATAGAGATGCAAATTTCTGAAAAAGAACCAAACAGAAATCTTGGAAATGAAAAGCTCAGTAAGTCAGATTAAAAACTCAATTAAAAGCCTCAACAGACTAGATGAAGTAGATGAAAAACCACCAGCGCTTGAAAGCAACAATGCCAAAATAGTATATTGAAAAAGGAAAGGAAAAGAAAGGGGAGTGGAGGGGAAGTGAAGGGGAAGGGATGAAGAGAACATATGAGATCTCTGGGACACCATTAAAAGATCAAACATCTGAATAATTACATACTAGAGGGAGAAAAGCTACATGCTGAAAGCTGAGGAAATCTATTTAGTGATAAAATAGCAAAATCAATCCCAAACTTTGGGAAAGATAAAGACATCCTGATACTGGAGACATTTAGAATCCCAAATAGATCTGACCAGAAGAGAACTTCTCCATGACATTATAGTTAAACTGCCCAAAGGACAGAACAAAGAAAGAACAGTGAAGGCTGCAAGAGAGAAGCACTAAGTCACATTTAAAAGTAAACCCATCAGAATTGAAGCAGACTTCTCAGCCAGGAGGGCACAGAGTAATGAATGAAAGGAGAAAGAGGAGGCTAAGGATATGGCTCAGTGGTACAGTGCTTGCCTAGTTATCTATGAGGCCCTGAGTTCAATCCCCAGCACCACCAAAAAAAAAAGTTAAAAAAGAAAAAAGAGAAAAAGACCTTCCAAGACGAGGAAAAACCACTAGACCTGCATGACCATGAGACCAGCACTGCAGAAGACACACCAGGAATCCTAGATCCTAAAGAAAAAGATTAACACAATCACTAGAGCACAGGAAAAAATAAGTCTCACTAAAAAATTAGACACACAAAAGAGATTCAGGAAAAAAAAAAATCAAACATCATCAAAGGAGCAGACAATCAAACCTCAAAGACAAGATAGGAAGAAAAATCATACCTGAAGAACATCAATATAATGACAGGAATGATGACATACTTTCAGTAATAACCCTGAATGTAAATGGTCTTGATCTCCAATTAAAAGACACAGAATGGTTGATTAGGCAAAATGAGACTCAGCAATAAGCTGCCTATAGGACATTCATCTCACCTACAAAGACACAGTCTAAGAGCATGTATAACTATCAATACCTTTGGATCAACATGATATAACTTATTCAGGACTAACACAAAGAAACTTGATATGTTAGCTCAAGTCTGGTAAATATACATCATCAGTAAATATACAGTTTTCACTAGAATTTTTGAAATACTAAAATTACTTCACGGACTCCCATTCTTATCTTCCTAAACCTTTATGGGTTTGAATATCAGTGAATCGAAGAAAGTTGCACAGGAAATGATGTATAGTAAAGTAGAGATAGAGTATGTCCTTTAAACAAGTTTTTAAAATAATTAATTCATTAATGCAGTGATGGAGAATGAACCCCGGATCTTGTACATGCTAGGTGCAAGTTATACCACTGAGCTATACTGAGTCCTAAACTCAAGTTTATCTGTCAATTCATAATTATATTTATTCAAAAAGATCAAGTCAAATTCTTTTTTCCACTTTTAAAATGCCACATCAAATAGGAAAGTGGAATGAATTGGACATAATTTTCCTATATTCATATATGACTAACACACCAATGAAACTCCACATCATGTACAACCACAAGAATAGGATCCTAATTAATGAGTTATACTCCATGTATGTATGTCAAAATACACACCATTATCATGTATATCTAGAAAGAATAAAAAAAGAAAGAAAATAAATCAGCTCATTAAGAAAGAAAAATGCTAGACCACACTTTACCATGGTGTATGTACACTTAGCAGTATTATTCATTAATGATTTGAATGACAAAACAAGAAAATTTCTATGACTAGGTACTTCTTCTCTACATAGCATTCAAAATTTATTGACTATTTCTCCATACATATATCATTTATGAACAGTAACAAATATCTGTTTGGTAAAGCAAAAATAAGCTCTCATATACCAGTTTAGAAATGCAAGAGGAAGAAAAGGAGATGGATAGAGGGAGAAAAAGTAGAAGGAACAAGAGAGAGAAGGGAGATAAAAAAGGATGGGAAGGACAGGGGCAGGTCAGAGGGAAAAAGCAAGGAGGAAACAAGACAAAACAAGAAACCTGCAAATATTCTGATGTAATTTCTCTTGAAGTTCAATGAAGCTGTCATATCGATCTTTAGTAAACTTAATATTCCGGAGAACTGCTGCTACTGCAAAAGGACGTACTTTAGCTGTCTGAAATTAAAAATACCATTAGAGACAGTAAATATTAAGACTTTTCTTTGTAATAATATCTTATAACAGAAAGGTAGGTGCACACTCCTAAAATTCTGATTCAAACAAGTACATTCACTTACCAATCAATAGTAACAAAATAAAGTGGCAAGCAAGAGACAAAATCACTAGTCTCACAGAATTTACATTTCAGTGAGATTTTTAAAACTTATTAAATAATTGAAAAAAACTGATTTTTAAAAATAATTTGCTCAGCTGGGCATGGAGGCAAGTATCTGAAATTACAGAAACTCAGGAAGCTAAGGCAGAAGAATCACAAGTTCAAAGTCAGCCTCAGCTACTTAGCAAAGTCCTAAGCAACTTGGCAAGACCTGACTCAAAATAAAAAGGGCTGCGGATATGATTCAGTGGTTAAGCATCCCTGGCTTCAACACCCAGTACCAAAATAAATAAATAAAAATAAAAATAAAAATAATTTGCTCACAGTTCATATTTTTACCAAGATAATCCTCCCACATTTTATTTAAAATTTTTGTTAATATATCACAATTCTAACAAATCTCAAACATGTTTATTGATTGATTGATTGATTGCAGTGCTGGGCATCAAACCCTGAGCCTTGTGCCTGCTAATAAATAAGCACTCTACCACTGAGCGTAACACCAGCTCTCAAATGCATTTCATACAAGCATTTGGATATTTCCAAAATCATTTATGGAAAACAGGTACTTTGTTCTCTTTTGTTTCTTAGTAATAAATTGATAATATTTAAGAGCTACAGGCTAAAAACATACCCAAATGATCACAGAAAATCACATTTGACAGAAGGGTCAGATCTGTTATATACACATGAGATTTTTTTAAAGGAAAAATAAGAATTTTTTTTAACTTTTTTATATCTTTATTTATTTATTTTTTAATGTGATGCTGAGGACTAAACCCAGCACCTCCCATGTGCAAGGCAAGCACTCTACCACTGAGCTACACAGCCCCAGCCAAGAATTTATTCTTATTACCTCTTCCGTGACAATCAATTTTTGAATTCCTCCATTAGGCATTACACATTTATATACTGGAGCTTTTATCCTAAAAAAAATAGTAAAACAAAGTTACTCATGATTAGTGAAAACATTTGATAAATTGATTACATTCTATAGTTATAAATAAAAAAATATTTACAAAAATCAAAAGAATTAAGGCAAGGAGATAAGTTATAGCAACTCAAATACTAAAAGCAAGAAAACAAAAACTAAAACTTTCTAACGTTTGAAGTTATTCAAAAAGGCCACTGGATGCCTAATAGTAACAAGTTTTCTCTCACTGGAGAACTGCCACCTCTCTTTTTCCTCCCAAGCATTAACAAATCCAAGGAACTACCCCTTCCAAAAAAGATTAGTTAGTAGGGAAAAATCACACAAACCTGTGGAGTTTTTCCTAAGCCATAAAATCATTAACCCCAATTTTCAAATGCATTCCCAAAATTGAGTATTCTTTGACTCAGGTAAATTTTCAAATGGCTACAATCTCCATGAATCTGATCCTCCAATCTTCCTTTTATGTTGACCTAAAGCTGTGTACTCATACTTTGTTTCTTGAGATTTAAACATGATTACTGACAATGATAGGGGAAGAAAAGAGAGAAGAGGCCCAGAACCCTAACGAAGTATGTAATGAATGTATTTCTTTACCTTTCTTTGAAGACCTGAAGTCCTCGAACCAGTCCTTCCAGACATAGGAGATCATATCTATTCGCAGGAACGTCAATTTTGTAAAGAACAACTTCAGAGGCCCCCTCTGCCTTTACATTACCTTGTTCCTTACTTATTATTTCCTTTTCAGACGTCTAAAACAAGCCCAAAAAAAAGTGAAAAAGCAAATAAAACTACATTATGTTCTTCTCTATAACAAAAATGGGTTTATTATATCTGCAATAAAAATAACATGAAAATATTAAATGTTATAATCAGAGTAGACAGAAAAATACTCAAAACTCTTATTTAGTTCAGACATGTAGCATCCTCAGTCATTCCATAACACCACAAATCCACCTAAAGCAAGGGTCAGCAAACAATAATCAACTCCTTTATGGCACCTGCTTTGCAAATAAAATTTTACTGGGAGACAGACCCATTCATTTATATATTATCTGTTGTCACACAGTACAATAGCTGAGTTATAAATGAGATAATATAACCTCCAAAGCCTAAATTATTATCTGGTCCTTTACAGAAAAAGTTTGCCATCTCCATCTAAAATAACATGAAAACACCACCAAAAACATGGAGCATAATAAGAGTCAAAGAAGGAAAGTAAAGATAAATCACTAAATTAAAAAAAACAACTTCTAGCTGGGTGCAGTGGGGCACACCTGTAATCCCAGCAACTCTGGAGGCTGAAACAGAAAGATCACAAGTTCTAGGCAGTCTCAGCAATTTAGCAAGACCCTCAGAGATTTAGTAAGACTCTGCCTCAAAACTAAAAATTAAAGGGGCTTGTGATATAGCTCATAGCACCCTTGGGTTCAATCCCCAGTACTGAGAAGAAAAAAAAAAGAAAAAAAAAAGAATACAACTTCTTATAAAGATTCCAAATCTAAATCTTGAGTAGAGGGTGTAGTTTCATGGTAAAGCATTTGCCTAGCATACATGAGGCCCTGGGTTCGATCCCTAGCACAACAAAAAATAGAAAACAAAAATTAAAGAGCTAAATCCTATAGGTGCCGAAGCCAAGCAGGAAAGTGAGGATGACTGATAATATAAAAGCAAACAAAAACATCATCAGGAAAAAACGTGATCATCAGAACCTGTGGTGATAATTAGAAAACATAATAGGTACAATCCAGTAACAGTAAAGATATACTGTAAAGACAGCAAAACGAAGGCAACCAAGAGGAGGAGGAACATCACAGGAGGGTAATATTAAATGCAGGGGCAAAGCTTAGAGTACCTTAATTACCACACTGTAGCAGAGAATAGATTTCTATTTCCCATTTTTACTACAGCAGAGAATTTCAAATAAAAACTTTTCAATCAAAATGATTATAAGTTATATCCAATTGTTACTGTTACCCTTTATTTGGAAATCCCACTTAACAAGAATTCCCAAAATTTCCACCACCAATAACTTGCTAAAAATAAATGATGGCTTTCTATTAACATGAAGACTTGTTTTATGTGATGCCCACCCACAGCCACCACATGACTAGTTGAGACCACCATAAAACAGTAACCCAATAAATGAAGTATCTGAATAAAAAATGCCCTAACTCTTTTGCAAAACACACACACAGCTTAAATCTTTCATTTACAGCATCTTATTTTATCAAAAGGCCATATGCAAAACTGAGTTTATCAGTGCTAACAAAAATTCACACAATTCAAAGACCACATAAATTTGAGAGCAAGAAGGGATGTATCAAGATGATACAATCTAAACCTCTTACTTTACAAATGAAAAAAGCGGCCCAGGGAATCTAAAATATGAGAACTAGAGAAGCAAATTTCCCCTGAACACAGAAAACATAACAGTCCACAGATGAATCATCACAGCCTAACTATAAGATAACAAAAAAAAGCAACCTCTGGAAAATGAGCTGATATTCAGAATATCTGAAAAATAAGTATCTAATACATACAATTTCATCAAGTTCCAGACCAAATTCAAAACATAGTTCATCAAATTCTTCATTAGCTGGGGAGGAAGAAAAAAGAGACCATTAATTTTAATTGGTTCAGCACAATGAAAATGGTCTATAAATAATATTTTCTTATTAATAATTACCTTACACTGACCATACTAAATATCAAGCATTAGATATCACCATTTGACAACAAACAAGTTTTGCGAATAAAACAAAACAAAACAAAACAAAACAAAACAAAAAAACCACAAAACTATTACAGGACTAATTGCTCACGTACGGGATTAGGTTACCAGTGTTGGGAAGTTTGAAAAAACAACCTGCTAAATAGAGATCAAATATAAGGTATGCTCCAAACCACAGATCCTGCAGAATAGAATGTCACATAAGCCCAGCTATCATTTAAAATTCTCTGAGGCCGACAGACACTTGGCTTCACAGCCAAGCCAATCAGGATTTTGAATTCTGCTTATCCCACTTACTAGCTCTGGCAGCTTTGTACCTTTTATAAATTTTCTTGGTACCTGTTGTAAACTTTACCAACATCTCATCCATAAAGTGGCCTTTTATAGTCATTT
The DNA here is from genome assembly GCA_020662805.1 of Glaucomys volans. Lineage (NCBI taxonomy): Eukaryota > Metazoa > Chordata > Mammalia > Rodentia > Sciuridae > Glaucomys > Glaucomys volans. Next base: position 536,825 of record JAJEJO010000455.1, on the reverse strand, counting down.
TTAACATGGAACGATTGCAAAGATTTAAATGGCATCAGGCAGATAATGGAGCTGGCATACTATCCTGAAACATAGTGTGTCTACATTAATTGTTTCTTTCTTTATTCCACTTTGCTTCGATACCTGATACAGCATTTTCAGAGTTTTCATATTATCAAAAATTGAACACAAACTATCATTACTAGTATATTTCAGTGAAAAGCTGTCTTAAGATTTCTGATGGGTGGACAGATGTGGAGCTCAGTGGCAGAATAATATATGCTTAGCATGTGCCATGCCCTAAATTCAACTGCCAACACCAGGAGGGGGAAGAAAAAAAAAATTATTCTGATCCAGACATTGAACTTCAACTTAATAAATATCTACTGAGCCACTATTATGTATCAGACACTTAGCTGCAAAACTACAAAGATAAATAAAACAGGACTCCTGTCATTACTTTTTTCAAAATTTTTTGTTTTAATTAGTTATACAGGACAGTAGAATCACTGTGATACATCATATGTAATGGAGTATCATTTCTCATTCTTCTGGTTGTACATGATGTAGAATCCCACCAGTCGTATAGTTATATAGGTACACAGGGTAATAATGTTTGATTCAGTCTACTATCCCTCCTACCCCTTGATCTAGCAAAGAAATCAAAGGTGTACCAGGTCAGAACATGCAAGCAGAGATAAGGATGAGCTCTGGGCCAGCTTCCTCAATGACACGGGACCACAATTAGAATTGCCCTGGAGTACAACAGTTAAGATAGCAGAGACTGCAGAGATGAGTTCAAGGAAACTGCTGGTCAAAGCAAAAGAACTAGAAAGGCCTAAAAAACTGAAAAAGTGAAAGTCACCCAGGTATTTGATTTTGCTGGTGAAGAAGTGAGCTGACTAAGAAAGTGGATGCTACATGGAAAGAAGCCAGACCCTTCTTCAAGCAAAATGGGAAAGAAAAACCACAGGTCAATGTCCCTTCAGCTGTGCTGTCACTCCCTCTGGGTCAGGGCCATGCTTCTAGTACACTTGGAATAGAAGGAGGTCAGCACAGAGAGCAAAGAAGTTACAAAAGAACAGAAACTAAGAAACAGCGAGAATTAAAAAAAAAAAAAAACCAAAAAACCCAGAAGTAGAGAACATGGTCCTGCGTTCAGAGTTATTTTCTACAGTATATTTATGGAGGGCACAAGTGAGAAGTAGAGAACATGGTCCTGCATTCAGAGTTATTTTCTACAGTATATTTATGGAGGGCACAGGTGCTGTGGCAGTTCTATTGTGTATTGTAAAAAAACAAAAACAATAAAAATCTGTAGCTTAAATCCAGCATTTCACTTCTGAAAGTCTGGGCAGGGGTCAGGTATTGTAAATGTGAGCAGCGTCGTGTTTAAATAAGGAAGCCATAAGTCCCAAGACTTGGGAACCCAGTCTACTTTGTTTGCTTAACTCTATCAGCAGCACCAAAAACAGTCTCTATTAAAAACGCACTCAATAAATATCTGTTGGTTAATGAATGGGTTTACAGGAAAATTGGGGAATAGATGGGTATGTCTGAAAGGATAGCCAAAAATACATCTTAATACTCGAGAATCTGTATAATACTTCTAGAGACCATGTGGACAATGAACCACTATTCTTTGCTATTGCTTTTAAAAAAAAGTCTTGTGTGCATCTTCTTAACATCTTACCTGTAACATTTTTGTGATTTGCTTAATGGCTAGTTAATTTGTATATTGGAAATTAATGTTGTTTAACCATTAAATGTGAACTAATACTTTAAAAAAGAAATAGAACAAGGAGAAAGAGTTCAACTCATGACATACCAAGGGATTTGCCCTCTGTCCTGCCTGCAAGCAATGGCAGTTACAACAGAAGGATTTTTCAGTTGGGCAAAAACATAATTAGATTTGCTTTTGTTTTCTTTCTCCAGTGATGGGGACTGAACTCTGAGACTCACATGCTGGGCAAGCATTCTACCGCTGAGCTACATCCCCAGCCCTAGATCTCAATTTTAAAAACTGGTGGAAGGGCAGAGGACAATTGTAGCAGGGAGTCTCCCCAACAGCATAAGAATGAGGAGGAAGGAATGAATATGAGAAATGTTAACAAAGCAAAATCTGTAAGGCTTAATGGTTAACTGAAGGCAGGTGTAGCCTTCAGGTGAGGAGCAAAGACAGTCCAGGATGTCTCCCAGATCTCTGTTTTTAGGGAACAAAAGGGTGGAGTCCTCATTAACTAGTGTAGGTAGTAAGAGAGGTAACCAGCCTCCAAGAGGGCCCCCAATGTGTCTGCCTCCTGGTATTCGTGCCCTTGTGTGAACTTAGATCTGATGCAATGGAAGTGAGCATGGAAGCAGATTCTCCAGTGAGACAAAAACAGCTCCGTTGACTGCAAACTGAAGAGATCCAGAGCCAGAACCGCCCAGCCTAGGCCACTGATTCTTGCCTCTCAGAAACTGTGTGAAATAGTGATGGTATATTGTCTCACACCCACTAGTGTTGGGGCAAATTAATATGTACCAATATAGTATTAATACACACCTCCCTGGAGGTGTAGTGCTTGCATAACAAAAACCAAACCTCTGTAGAGCTTTGGAACCAGACAGCTTGACTACTGTAAATGAAAACCTAAGAGCCTTCAAAATGCTATTGATCAGAAGGCAGATAAGGACACAAAAGAAGGGAGAGTGTTATTAGAAAGCAGAAGGGAAATCCTTGTGATGTAGGGGCCAAAAGTTTAAAAATACTTGCCTGTAATTATGTAGAGCATCAACCAAATGGATGATGTAACTAAGGTTTTCAATGAGTGCTCAAAGTGCAGCCTTATTTTTTTAATTTTCTTGCTGCTTATGTGAGAGAAGGGATAAACTAAAGAAGGCTGTTAAAATGGAGTCAGGATGCTGATGATTTTTAAAATATTCAGCCTCAACGGGGCACAGTGGTACATGCCTATTATCCCAGTTACTTGGGAGGTTGAGGCAGGAGGATAGAATGTTAGACATTGTTATGGTTTAGGCATGAGGTGTCCCCCAAAAGCTAACATGTCAGAAAATGCAAGAATTTTCAGAGTTGAAATGATTAAATTATGAAAGCCTTAGCCTATGGATTAACTGAGTGATAACTGTAGGCAGTTAGGGTGTGGCTGGAGGAAGTAGGTCAGAAGGGACATGTCTCTGGGTTTTATATTTTGTCCTTAGTGAACAGAGCACTCCCTCTGCCTCTTGGTGCCATGTCCTGAGCTGCTTCCCTCTGCTACATCCTTCTACCATGATGTTCTGCCCCACCTCTGGCCCAGAACAACGAAGTCAACAGACCACGGACTGAACCTCTGAAATCATAAAACAAAATAAACATTTCCTCTAAGAAGTTCTTGTAAAATATTTTGGTCACAGTGACACAAATGTGACTAAAACAGACATCTTGTCTCATATTTTTTAAATATTATTTTTGAAAGGGCTGGACATGTAGCTCAGTGGCAAAGCACCCTGAATTCAATCCTTAGTACCCACCCCCTAAAAAAAGTTCAACCCCTCCAGATGTAAAACAATGCTAAAATTAAGAAATATCTTGTGCAAAGGCACAAGCCCATAATCCCAGCAACTTGGGAGGCTGAGGCAAGATGAACGCAAATTTGAGGCCAACCTGGGCAACTTAATGAGACCCAAAGAGACTCTATTTCAAAATAAAAAATAAAAAGGGCTGAGGATGTAGTTCAGCAACAAAGTGCCCCTGGACTTAATACCCAGTGCCAGAAAGAAAAAAAATTTTTTTTCCTAAGCAAAGAGCAAATCTAAGGCATAAGATAGAATCAACAACATTACTAAAAAATCTTAAAGAGTTAGAAAAATCAAAGGCATAATTCATTCAAACAAAAGGTGCTAAACAGAAATTAAGGGTGTGCCTCAAATCCAATTAATCACACAATAGAGCTTAATTAAGAACATTGTACAAAGCGAAGTCCAAAGTACAGGAAACTTATTTCAGAGATTTGCAGATGGTAAAGTGTTTGACTAATGAAATGGAAGCCAGGAAAATTCACTAAAGACCCACAAAGTGTTTAGAAGAAATGTACAAGCAGAAACATTGCCAGCTTAAAGTGAAAGAGGCATATATGACACAAAATGAACTCTTTGACCCTCAAAATTCTATTAGCAGGAAGTAGAAAATTAATCAGCTGTGAAGCACATGCATTGTGAGAATCAATGAGAGGGTAAAACCAAGAGCCAAGAGCGCAGTTACCGAGAGAATTATCCCAAGCCCTGAGACCTAATCAAGAACATCTAACATTCACCATTTGATTTCAGAACTGCCAGACCTGAGACTTCATGTCTTCCCTTTTCTCCCCTTTTGAGGAGAAACGTCTATAGTAGTTATTCTTCACCTGTTCCACTATTATATGTCAGATGTACCAGATAACTTGGCTCTTGAGCCTTTCAGGCTGAGTAAACAACTTCAGGAGCTACATTCAGATGATGACATTCTGGATTTTGAGCAGCTGCTGAAAATGGATGACACTTGTGGGGCCAAGTGTTCTGCATGTAGGAGAACATGAATTACTGTGGGCCAGGAGGAGGACTGTAGCCACCAGCTATCAAGATGGCTTTCAATGATACCCACCTCCATATCTAGTCCCCTTTCACACAGGGTCAGGATTAGTCTGTGTGACCAAGTGAACATGAAAAGGGATGGTATATCACTTCCAAGCCATTATTAAAAACAGGTTTCTGCTTGAGCACACTCCCATTTACCTGCTCTTTCAGACCTTTCACTCTGGGGTGGACAAATTAACATGTTATAAGCAGTCCTATGGAAAAGTCGAAGTGGAAGGAAATAGTCTCTAGCCAAAAATCAGCAAGGAATTAAGAGCTACCAACAAGCACTTACGCAAACTCGCAAGCAGAATCTCCAGCCCCAGTGAGGCCTTGAGATGACCACAGACCTGGCCAATAGCTTGACCACAACCTGGTGAGATCCAGAGCCAGAACCACCACTCCCCAATTCTTGACCATCAGAAACCACACAAGATAACAAATGATAATTGTTCTAAGATGCTAAGTTTTGAGGTATTTGTTATATAGTAATGGACAACTAAATGGTTATTAACCAAACTGCATAAACTATTAAAGTATATTGAATCCTAATTATTCAGCTGTGTTTCATGGGTTTAGATACTAAAGAAAACAAACAAAATTATGACTAATAATATCTTCCACCAAAAGGACACCTAGGTAACACACAGATGACTCTGGCATTATTGCCAACCCTTACTCCAAGTCAGAATAGGGCCAGAATTGAAGAGTAGTGATAACAAATCAGTTCTCTGGTGTATAAGTGACAAAGGAAAACATCTGAGCAGAAAGGCAATAAAAAGGCAGACTAAGAAGATAAAACTGCTCCAAAGTAGTAGAGGAACCAAAGGACCAGAATAACAAATCAGCTAAGAGAGAAGTATCCTTGACTAGAAAATACACCCTGAAGGGGATGTCTGCAACTGGAAGAAACTACAGAATTCAGAGAGAAGGCAATCCTAGAGGAACTGAAAAAGGAGAAAGGATGTCTATAGGAAAAGTGTGCATAAGACATTATCCAAGAAAACAAGAAAAAGAGGAAAATTAAAAAAAAAAAAGAAAAAGAAGCAAAGAAACAAGATGAACTTACATTATTTGGAAACCAAATGTTTTGCTAAACATGCTTTTCCAACTCTGACCTTAACCCAATTGGTACTTAAAAAGTTTCAAGAAAGAACACAATATAAATTAATGATAAATATTATTTCGAACTCATCTCAAAAACACCAATCTTTACTGTCAAAATGTTTGAAGACCCAGTAGCTAACAACATTCTCTGTGGGGGTAAAAATCAAGCTGACCTGATCACTCACAATATGAGGAAAGAATGGGCAGGGTAGAGAATATGGCAAAAAACTGGATGGTAGTCAACAGGTTATAAAAAAAAAAAAAAAAAACCTTGTGTCATTGTAACGGGCTGATTTGGCTTATGGAAATGTTACAAGCCAGGCTATATGGGCAATGATTAAACAGACTCCATTTTGCTCTGGACTCCATGTTATGTAGGAAATCTTCCCCATGGGAACATCCTGCCTCTGTACCCATCATCAGTCACTTAGCATGACATGTTTAATAATACTAAATGACAATTCTTATACGATGAAAAATTGTTCTCTTTTGATTCCTATTTCTCCTAAATAATGCACCACATGAAGGGTGACGTCAATAATGATTGTGTGGATGTTAGTGACCATTCTTTAGCTTGTACCTAGGTAGGGTCGTTTTGACCCACCTCCCTCTGCTGATGATTTCATGATGTAAGTTTGGAATTTTGAATCACAGCAACAGATACTTATGATTGATGTGATTTTGGGAAAAAGAACCCCTGCAACCCCGTGGTCGGGGCTGTTCTTCCAATAGCCATTTTTGGGGCATTGTGTGAGACAGTCAGCCGGCCGGCTTAATAAAGACTCTCAAATTTGGACTTCTCAGTGGTGATCAGTCTGTTCTTAAGTTGCGCCCTGTAACATCATCTCTTACTTTTCCAAGATGGAGACCTGCCTGGGAACTGACTGTAGATGTTTTAAACAAACATTTGCCACCTACCATCCTGTGCAATCCAGACACATCATGTACTACTAGTGAGAATATGGTTTAGAAGCACAAGGTATATAAAAAAGAATTTTATATAATAAAAAGTGGTTAAAGAATTCGAGTCAGGTTCAAAGTGAGAGGGTATTACCTCTACCTTCCAGGACCTGTGGAGAATAACACTTCCAGAGTAGGTAATGTCTAAAAGTACTCCTTTAGCTGGCAAGATGGCACAGGCCTGTAATTTTAGCAATTCAGGAGACTGAGGAAGGAGGATTGAAAGCTCAAAGTTAGCCTGGGCACTGTACAGGGACCCTGTCTCAAAAATAAATAAATAAATAAAGGGCTGAAGATGTAGTTCAGTGGTGGAGCAGCCCTGTGTTCAATCCCAGTATCACATACAAATAACAACAACAATAATAAAAGTACCCCTTCAGAAAGGTTTTTTTCTTTTGTTTAAAATAGAGTCTCACAAAATTGCTTAGGGCCTCACTAAATTGCAAGGGTAGTATCAAACTTGCAATCCTCCCGCAGCAGCCTCCAGAGTCACTAGGATTACAGGTATACACCACCACACCTGGCTTATTCAAAAAAGTTTTTTAAAAGCTAACTTTTTTTCATAGTAACAATAATCTCTTATTCTAAGAAACTGCATCTGCTATTAAATCGACTAGAGCTTTGCTCTTGACATTTAAATTAAAAAAAAAAAACATGAAAAGCAGGTCCCACAAATTGCGTGCTATGGCTTCTTCGTAAACTGCTAACGACGGCTGGGGAAAATATCATTTTGACTCTTACAGCTGTGATAATTTACTTAACATTTCCCCTCTTTTTTTCAATGGCTGTGTTTTTAGAACTGAGAAAGAAATGAAGTATAGCATGAAAATAAGCCCATCCAACAGACTCATTCAGGTCCCAACAAAGCTACCAACCTTATCAAATGCTGTTCCCAACACACCTTCTTTTCTTTCCCTGATAGCATTTAACATTATCCAGAATCATTTTATTTGCGTGCTGGTTAGTTACTGTCTGCCTTGATCATCAGAATAAGAACGTGGACCTTCTGTGCCACGTGCACAGCTGTACTCCCCAAATCTTAGCACACGCCCTGACCCTAAAAGCCGTTCAGTAAGCACTTAATAAAACGGATCCTGGTGGGAATGCAGTCCCTCTCTCCTACTCAAACTCCTCCCATCCCTCCACAAACTGAGTTCTTACGAACAGTGCTCATTGCACTAAAATGCCTACACTCGGGTGAATCCAGGGCTTCCTAATATTCTGCACTGAGGCACCAATGTCGGGGCAGGCATGCAGAAGGCACTCGATGCCGCTCGTGACTGAATGACACTGAGAGCTGGGCACAAGCGCAGTGAAGCCGCTCTCGAGAAGCGACCCCCGAGCTGCCGAGCCGCCTGGTTCTGCAGCCCGCCCCAGTAGATCCTGACCGTTCTCACGGCCCAAACGAGCAAGGCAGCTTCAAGGCTGCCACGTCGCCCTTTTGGAGGGCATCCCAGGGTATCGGGCGGACACTCACTGTAGGTCCGTCCCAAAGCTTTGAAGAGCAGATCGCGCTTCACGCTGACAGTCGGCATGGCGAGTCGGGACCACTGCGCCTGCGCGCGGAGCGGGCCCGGGCCCGCGACCCAGGAGCGTAGGACCCGGCGCCTCTCATGCAGGCTGTCAGAAATATAGCCAGTCTACAGCCAACGACTTTTTCCTTCTTTTTTTAACATGAATACAATAAAATTGCCAATATTAATATGGTTAAGTCTGCCTATTGAGGTAATGCCGTAAATGCTGAGTAAGGAGACATAATTGGATAGAGTTGTCTAGGATTTGACAGGCTATAGAGTGGACAGACTTCAAGGTCCCGGATCTTACGTGCTGGGACGTGGGTCGCCAAATTAAGTGGGCGGGACGAGAGAGGGGCGGGTACGGAGAGAGGCTGGGAGAGAAGAAGAGGGGGCGGATGCTGGGAGCAGTAGGGTCTCCAGACGCGAAACTTGTCCAGAGGGATTGAGAAGAGGGTGCGCGGATCTAAGACTTCCCAGAGGGAAGCATGTGCAATCACAGGTTTTGTTTTGTTTTGTTTTGCGGGCCTTAATTTTACTTATTTTTTAATGTGTTGAGAGCCCTTATAAGTGAAATACCAGCTTTGTTTGAACCTACAGCGGCCTTATGGCAAGGTATTGTTCGAGACCTCTTTTTAGAAGAGGAAATATACCATCTATTAATGCTTTCTGCTGTCACGTGCTGTGCTTCCTGCCCGCAATAGAAGATTTCCTCCCTAAAACAACCCGGAGTGTAATCGAAGGAATATAAAGATATTGGGCTCTTGTCCCAGGAGCCTATAAATGTTGCTTTTGATGGCATTGGGCCTCGGCAGATTAAGATTGTGTGTGTGTGCGTGTGTGTGTGTGTGTGTGTGTGTGTGTGGTGTTGGGGATTGAACCCAGGGCCTTGTGCAAGCAAGGCAAGCAATATTACCAACTGAGCTATGTCCAGCCCAATTTGAGAATTTTGAGATGGAGAGATTTTTTTTCCTCCATTAGCAAGATGGGCTATAAATGTAATCACATGTATCCTTATAAGAGGGAGGCAGAGATTGGAGTGTGGCAGCCCCAAACCAAGCATGCCAGCAGAGCCACCAGAAAGAGGAAGAGGCAAGGAGGGATTCTTCCCTAGCCTATGTAGCAGCCCTGTACACACTTGGATTGTGAGCCAGTGAAAGTGCTTTTTTGGCTTTGGGGCCTCCAGGACAATGAATGAATCAAATTCTGTTTTAGGTCAACAAGTTTGTGGTAATTGGTTTTCGCAGCCTTGAGAAAGTAATACACTCAAGCAGGTTCCATTATTGTCCCCATTTTATAGATAATGAAAGTAAGACACAAACTGTCCCAGTCACCCAACTTGTGAGGCTGCCTCTTATTTCTTCAGGGGAGCCCTGCCCTTATCCTTTGGGTGAAGTACAGTGAAGGCACTTCACTTGAGGAGACAGAAGCTGAGCAGGACTTAGGCTACCCTGTTAATTAAGCAGCCTTTGGCTATATTAGTTTCTCTTCATGGCCATGGGAAGTCCCCAGAGAAAAGCCTAATAGCTAGGCAACATCCCATGAGTGGTGAAACCCTAATGTCATTACAACTTTCTGCCCCACATTGGTGCTTAGTACGCAATGAATAAGAGACTTTCTGAATTAGTGTGTGCTGATATGCTGTCCTCTGGGTACTTCAGAGTGCTCTGACGCCTCTGAACTTCAGTTTCCTTCTTTATAAAATAGAGATAACCACACTTTTGAGAATTATTATAAGGTTTAGAAATAATTCTTATAAATACCTTCTACAGGGCCTGGGGTGAGTGAGTGTCTGCCAGGCATGCATGGGGCCCTGGGTTCCACCCCCAGTACCTCAAATAACAAAAACAAGACTAGTATAGTTCTTATCAAGTCATTGATCCTGGAAATAGGTCAACTGTCCTACTCTTCTAGTCTGTTTCCTGCTAGTCTCAGACCACCTGGGGGACATTCTGTTCCCATCTTCCACATCCCCCAATGCATCTATTCTGGTTTTTATCATTGCACACATTTCAGGTACTCTGCACCTTCTCTAGGTCTAGCTAAACTATTAGAAGATTCTAGTGGAAAAGAGAAAACTAAGCTATGAGTGCTTCTCACACATAACATTAGCTGACTATAGAGAAATCATTATAGCATATTTGGAAGAGTTAGTATATCTTCAACACTTTCTCTTTCAAAAGTTTTGTGACTATTGTTAATTCTGAATTTTTTCAAGTTCTAAAATACATTCTTTTCATATATTATTAGGAATCAATTCAGATTCATTTAGGAATTGTTCTATCTAAGAACCATAGCTCCATGCAAGTCCTTTCATTGTTATTTCTTTTTCTCATGCAAGTTGTTGAACACCCTAGGTCTGTGAACCAGCAGTTCCCTCTGCCTAAAATTTCCTGCATCCAGACTCCACAGAGCTACATTCCTCAGCTCCTTCCAGTAGTCTCAAAAGTCTCATCCCTGCCCCTGCTCTTTGTTATAGTATTAGATATAAATGTCTCTCCCTGCTAAAACATACATTCCACAAGAGATTCTTATGTTTTGTTCAGTAATACATGACAAGAACCTCAAGTACACAATAGTCCCTTCTCTCAATATTTGAAGTTTTCTTTTAATAATGGGAATACTTGATATGTCTTCTTTTTGTAAATATATACTTCAATAGAAAAAAATAGGTAAAGGAAGTGAAAAGCAATTCATTAACTACAAACAAAATGGGAGGAAGGAATGCAATTTAAAACCACAATGAAAGCAGAGATATTTTCTCCACAGAGATTATCAGAAATCAAATAAATAAACCACACCACAACCATGCTGGCAAATATTTAGAAAGTCAGCACTCTTAGAGACTCCTGTAGGGAATACAAATAGCAGTTTGACAATATGAATTAATACTTCTATTCTCCATGATCCTGAAATACCACTCGGAATTTCTAAGGAAATAATCAGACAAATATCCTTTCTTTTCAATGTAGAAAATTTTTGAAATAATCTAAATATTCAACTTGAATAAATAAAGCATAATACCTCTATGCAAATGAAATATGCAAACATTAAAAATAATGTAGGATTAAGGATGTAGCATGTACAAGGCTCTGGATTCCATCCCCATGCCACCACAAGTAACAATGACAACAATAATACTGTTTTGTGTGTGTATATGTATTTCTTGTTTGTACCTTATTTATTTATTTATTTACTTTTGTGGTGCTGGGATCAAACCCAGGCCCTCACACATTTCCAGGCAAACACTCTACTACTAAGCCACATTCCTGTCATGGTTTTTAAAAATTCATATATGGCCAGGTGTAACGGTGCTTGCCTGTAATCCCAGCCACTCAGGAAGCAGTAGGATTTTAAGTTCAAGATCAGCTTGGGCAACTTACTGCAACTGTGTCTCAAAAAGAGTTGGGAATGTAGCTCAGGGGTAAAATTGCCAGTACCCTAACAAATAAACAAATAAATAAATAGGTGTAAATATATGTGGCTGAACAAAAATAAAATGGCTGGGGCTGGGGATGTAGCTCAGTGGTAGAGCATGTAGCTAGCTGGGTTCAATCTCTAGTACTACAAACATGAAAATTAAAAAACAGCTGGCAAGATAAACATCAAAGTATTAACAGCTATCTCTGGGTGCTGAGACATTTCTTCATTATGTCTTTTAATGTCTACAGCATTGCAATTAATGGTTATTGCTTCTATTTGAGGAAAAAGCAAGGTTATTATAAAACAATCACACTGACTTCTTTTCCATGCCTGGTCAGACATTGATAGCAACCTAGCTCTCTCATTACCAAGGAACCCCATAGGATCAGAACCTGGATAAGTTGACTGTTTTTGCCTACAAAATATGTAATGTTCATAGAGAAAGTAGCTGAGATGATTGTGTCAATTTCCTGTACTCCTTGTAGTTTGGGCAGTAATTGGGAAAGAGATGCTGTCAGGCATAAAATTCTTTCTACATAGGACCTACCTAAAATACAGTTCTAGATGACATTTTATTTTATTTTATTTTTGATACTGGGGATTAAACTCGGGACACCTCACCACTGAGCTGCATCACAGTCCTTTTTTTTTTTTTTTA